>JAGDQP010008906.1:0-61150 GCA_022664845.1 Lepisma saccharinum | reverse complement strand
AGTTACCCATGATCTTTTACGCTTAGGATTCTCGAAATAGATCCACTTTTCGTCACCAGTCACAATTCGATGGAGACATGATTTCCTTCTGTACCTGGCGAACAGAATTTTGCAAGTGGGTTTTCGGTTTTCCTGCTGTCGTTCAGTCAATGCATGTGGAACCCATTTCCCAACCTTCTGAATTTTTCCCATGGCTTTTAAACGTATGGAAACTGTTTCTCGTGTCACATTTAATTGATCCGCGAGTTGTTGTTGCGTTTGAGCCTCAACCTCATCCAACAAAGCTTGCAATTCGCTGTCTGCAAACTTTTTCGGTGGTCTTCCACGTTCTTCGTTTCTCACGGCAAAATCGCCACTTTTAAATTTTGTAAACCACGCATAGTACTGTGACTTACCAAGAGCATGATCACCGTAAGCTTCGACAAGCATGCGATGCGATTCTGCAGCAGTTTTCTTCAAATGGTAAGAAAAAATCAATGCTGTCCTCACATCGTAATTTGTAGGTACAAATTGCGCTATGTTTAAACGCTATTAAACACTACACTATGACATGAACCTTTTTTGGTTGTGAGTTGCAAATCGTTATAAGCAGTCAAAACAAGCAAGTGGCGCTAAGGACGCAGTTTTACGGTAACCATAGTGACAGCTAACGCCGTCTATGCACAAATTCCGGTTTCATATTTACACACCTGGTAGGCTTTATTTGCTTTTGCTTTAGGTCAACATTTCTATGTGGAATCGTAAGTAGAAAGTGTCAGGCGTTATAAGCACAAGTTTTATACCGTAACTTAGTCATATTCTTTAATAATCTATGAACGCTTTAAATATGCAAAGTGTAAATGTGCAAGAACTGAACAATGAACTCGAATTTACCGTACTGGAATGCTCGATTTCATTAGAAATTAAGTTACTATGTGAAGCTATACGTAAAGAGTGAAGAGTAAACCCCTCACGTTTCCGCTTTCAGTTTAATTCAAAATGGCTAACTTGGTTTATTTCCGCTTTCTGCCACTGTGTGGCAATTGTTCGTTATAAAAACTATAGGTGTTAAAACAAAGAGGTGTTGGTTTATTCCCTATAAGCATAAGCTGGCGCGACCCGACGACTTTTGCTTGTGCGGTTCTGAGCTAGGGAGGGGTTTCTCTGCTCCGTAAGTGTGTAACTCTACTATATTCATAGATTGATTCTACTTAACCAGTTAGGCAAACAAAAGGTTTGAAAAATATTCACTGCCTCCAGAGCTTCTGAACAAGACAAGAAAAGATGATTTTCATCAGTGTTCTAGAAAAACTGTTCATATACGCATGATAACCTCATTGATACCAATCTTAATTCCTCTGAAGCAGAGAAATATGTATCAGAAGAAGATAAAGCCCTTTCAAGATACCGACCGTCCGACTTATTACTTACAGTTGAGCCCCGTTTATCCGGTTGCAATGGGACCCAGACCAATCCAGATAACTGAAAATTGGTATAATCCGAAAAAAAAATCGTTAACGACATAAAAACAGAGTTTATACACAATTTATTTTTATTTATTTATTTTACAAGTTTTATGTACACATTAAGCACACTAAAAACTCACTTTTATTTCAGTAGGTTCACATTAAGTTCACATGCGTTCACCTAAAGTTCTTTTTTGGTGAACTTTTTGTGTGCTTTTTGTGCCAGGAGATTTTTAGTGTATGTTTGTGTCCGCCCAGGTCATCAAAAGTGACTCAGTTTCAGCTCTGGATAAACGGGGTTCCACTGTATTTTCGTGTGCGAAAACAGTCAATATATCTCTATTCGATATTTACAAGGTTAGAGTATTCCACCAAATAACTCCTCAATTACAGATATGCCATTACATCCACTATTAATGACAGAATGGTGCTGAATTGTATTTAAGGCCTTTAGACAACTTTGGCTCAGACCGCATAGATTATGATGGAACGATTGGTGGAATGAAGAATGTGGGAAGAAATGGGAGAACTGCAAGAAAACCTACGCACACGGTACATTGCACGAGATGGGATCGAACCAGGGACACCAAGAACTAGAACTTAGCGCTCTACCACTGAGCCAGTACAGCTCCGATAGATTATTATAGTAACAAGTGAGTAATCTTGTGATCATTGTGTTGCGTAAATTATTACCGGTATATAAGTAAGCGCAACAAAATAAATTTGTTCAGGAAGCCATATAAGAAACTTCCTATTTTAAAACAATTGTATAAGAAAGGAAGAATGTCAGTTACATCGGTATGTATTCTTCTCTGACACTGACCCTTTGCTTACACATTTATTTAAAAAAATATTGAGTTATTTCTACCGCGTGGTTTCACAAAACCCGAATTTCGTGTAAGTTGGGTGTCCTATGCAGTAACGTTAAAACCGGTAGGCTTATATTTGAGTATTCTTTGTCTATGATTTTTCAACGTATGTCTAAAATACAGCACATACATTGTATTGAACCAATCTCTTTAGTCGAGTGTGCCCGGTACAAAAGAATGGAATGATTATTTTATTTATGCAAATTTGGACAAAATAGGTATTGATGATAAGTCAAACAGCTTTATAAACATTACTTTTCACAATTATGTATCGAACACAAAGTAGAATACAATTTTTCAGATAATAACTGGCTCAAAATATGGCATAATTCGTATGAACACAAGATTGTTAATAAATTTAAACAAATTTGGTATTGCATAAGATCAAGGATAAGGTATATCAATTAGAAATTCATGATGATCAAATTTGTACAGAATGTGACGAAATAGGTACTCTTAAAAACATCATATTACGTCATGTATGAATATCAACATGCAAAAAACATATCAAATCATTATGGCACCAGTTTTAAGAACAACAATACATAATATTACGTACGAATCATATTCAATTTCCGCAATATAGACTCTTTTCTGGTACGATTTTTTTTTACGTGTTTAACAAGTACAATATTAGACATTCTGCATGATATCAATGAAATCATACTTCATGTTATGTTTTGTAATCAGTATTATTACCCTGATTATCTTAGACTAACGTTTCTCAACCTTTTTCATCCTGCGACCCCTCTTTCACCATTCCTTCTAGCCGGCGACCTCTTTCCACCATGCTTTCACGCCGGCGACCCACAATTATTTTATTTTGTGTAATATTTGCTTTAATTTCAAACCTTAACAGTTTTTTTTCCTGTATTTATAATAAATATCCTAATTATACTATCCAAAACTATTCAGCAAACTACATTATCTTTAGTCATTATTAAAAACTACAAGCAAAATAAAATACTTTCTTTGAAATGTATTAGTTTTAACCTACAAAAGCCTAGTTAAATTATTTTTTCAGCTTCCCTCGCGAACCCCATGCACACATCCTGCGACCTCCAGGTTGAGAAACCCTGTCTTAGACCGTTCAATATATACAAAAAATATCACAGAAGTAAATTTTATTTATGGCCTTTAGGCATCTACGGTTAAGGCCGGGATAGGGGAGGGGAAAAGATTTGGGAAGGTGTCGGCAAGAGCCTATGTTGAAGATGCCATCCCGGCAATTGTCACAGAACGTAACGAAACTCCCTATATGAATATTTTCTACATGTTGTGAAAGATAATGTAAGTGAATCATGTAAGTAAAAAAAACTTTATTTTAAAAAAAGTGGGGTAGGGCGCTGGTTTGCTGTTCATGAGGTTACGGGTTCGAATCTCTCTTAGGGCAAAGATGTTTGGCGATTTTATACTAATTACATTCATATCACCCTCACGTGCCGAAGTTCATAGTTACTAAAATAGCTTATAAACAAATTTTACAAAAAATAAAGCTTTCCCCCCCCCCCCCCTACACTTTGTATTGACAAAAAGTTGTGGAGACTTTCTAAATCGCGTTGAAACTTAATATTTTCTAAATTTTAGTATGAAAGTATTGTGTGTCTCGGTACAGATTTTCTTAGGTTTTGTTTCCCCTCCCCTCCACGTCTAGAGTTCAAAAATGACCCTAAATAGGGAAGAACCAGACGAAACAGTGTCCAAAACAAAACAAAATTGAGTGAAATGTTGTTGTAATGCCTTGGCTTAGCGTTCGGGAGGCCGTGGGTTCAATCTCAGTGTCCGACTATCCTCACTCAGTTTTTACCAGTTTTCTTATGTCACACCAGGTGGGATGGACCCTTAACCCCAGATAGCCCCCAAACTTGTAGTAAGTTTGTACGAGATCATATCGCAGTTTACTTGTGCATTACAAGTTTCCACAAAGTTTGACACTGAATTGCTACAAAGTTGCATCAAACTTCTTGGTTGTTGACACATTCGAAATTCGTTACAAACTTTCAACGTCAAACTTGCTACACACTTTTGTTAAACATAAAGCCTGTGGCGGAAAAAGATGTGTAATGTCTGGATTAGGGCTCGAACGTACGATCTTCAATTTTGGTTATAGCCGGTCATTCTTATAGGAAGTTTGGTGTGTAAAATTATTGGCAAATTTGGCATGCATCAACTAGCAAGTTTGCTGCAAGTTTGGAGACTTGCAACGTCAAACTTGCTGCAAGTTTAGAAACTTGCAATGTCAAATTTGCTGTATGTTTATTGTGCTATGTGGGACTTAGACCCTGACCAATACCTTCCCGCATCCTTTTCCTTACCATATCGCAACCTAAGTCTGAGATTCCTCAAGGCCATAAATAAGTTTAATCAATAATAATGTTAGCGTCGAGGTATGTTCCTTGCTCAGAATATTAATAAAAGTATAGTAGAGATGGCAACACTGACAATCCAAGCAAATCGTTTGTTTTAACTTTAGTTACCGAAACAAATGGGCCAACATTTCTGAGAGCGATCTGACGTTAATTTGTGTACTTTTCTGTCAGTCCATTTGTGTGTGTTTTCTGTTTGGTATATTTTCTCTTTAAACAGTGCTGCTAGCCATTCAAATAACATCGGGGGAACCATCAAAACTGGTTAAACTATTACTTGTAGCAGAGAAACAGGAGGTTTGTTTTTCTCCCCCTTTGCATTCTTGCTATCGTATATATTTTTTTCGATATTGGAGAAGCAATTGCAGTAAATCCAGAAGCCAGTGAACACAAACAAAAGGTCTGTCTGTTAGAACAGAAGTTTTTCTTTTATGGAACAATATACCAGCCGCTAGTAAAATTGTTGTTTTAATTTAATTGAGCTCATAAATTTCCCAGACCAATTTGTGGCGTTAAAAACGAATATACGATGGTAAAATTTGAAAGCAACAATACGCTCTAGTTTAAAGGAAAATAAACCGTTTTTTCTTTAAAGGATTAATAATATGGATTACCAATACCACCTCACCAGAGAAAATCCTACTAATATGGCACAAAATGTCAGTCAAAACTTAGAAAAGAAGGGAGTATAATGTGTATGGGCGCTCCTCCCTGAAAATCACAACATGGGCGCTCTTGCACCTAATCTATGCTTGGGACCGGTTTAATTTGATGACCCGGAGACAGGGTTTCCGCCAGGATTTTCAGTTTTGGGGGAGGGGTGTAAAGTAAAAAATTGCGAGGTCGTAAGTGAAGTTTTGTACGGTTTCTATCGGATTTTTCAGAGCAAAAGTTTTAAAGTTGGGGGGATGTTGTCGAGAGTTTGGGGAGGGGTCTGGCGGAATCACTTCCCGGAGAAAAAAAACTTGTTAATCATGGTGCTCTTCTAATGTTATGTGAACTACGTCAGTAGCGTGAGGAAACCAAAGCCTACAACCCAACTATGAATATTATCATAACTTTTAAGCCCTATTTTTATTATTTATTTAGATTATTGTGTGCAGTGTCCAGAGTAGAATACCGAATAGATAAATTCGTATTTTCAAAAGAAAAGGTTTTCAAATGTTACAGTCCTAATTCAACAAGCTACTTAGTGGCATTTAGTGTTGCCCATGATACTAAACTGAGGCTGTCTCATTTCGAAAAAGTCTTGTTCATCAAGTGTCTCGTCTAGAAGAAAGATGTACGTACATTGTAAATTACGAGAATTATGTCTCGTCTCGTTTTCCATAGATATTTATCTGTCTCGTCTCGTCTCGTGGGCAAAACTAGTGGCACTATCAAAATTAAGAATGCTCACAAAATTTAACATACTTTTATTATTGCAAGGTGGCATGAAACAAAATTGTCCCGTATTCTTGTACGTACAAAAAACACACGAACCCTAGTTTAATTGGCAGATAACTTTTTTGCTTATAGCTTCTGTTATTTAAATCGTCAGTTAGATAAGATAAGATAAAATGAATTGTATGGGCGGTAACAGCACTATGGCTTACGCCCGTCCCGTCGTCAGTTAGAATGTTTGAATATTTTAGTGTAGTATAATTTGAGTCACACATACGTGTTTCCAACGTTGATTTTAGGTTCATTTCATTGATTAACCGTCATCAGTTGAAACAAAAAATACGTTCAGTTTTAAACCATATTTCAACAAAGACGTCATTGCGTAAGACGTTAATACAACGTGTATTCGATGTTATTTTCAATTATGGTATATAGATTTTGTTTATTGTGTTTCTCGCTAATGTTATGTCAAAACAAAAATATAATTAAAAACGAATTGAATGACACAAACTAATTGTTATGTTCTCATATGCATGTTGAAAACAGATTAAAATTTAAACCATATTTCAACGAAGATAGAGTGTCGTTGATATGGCGTTAATGTGACGTGTTTTCAACTTTAGATAAGGTCCGTGTTTAGATACAGTAAAAGAGTAGGAGATAACCCTATAGATTCGTGGATAAATGGTCAACGTATCTAGCTACCAACGAGAAACGAAGAACGTTCCTGTGTTCGAACCCCACAGCAGCCGCTGGGATTATTTACTGTTGGAAAATTAACATCGTATATCATGATAAAAGCAACGTTTAAAATGAAACTAAATGTGTGTAGACCAATAGACAGCATTCTTGCTATGTTTTGGCCAACCCAACCTGTTTCTTCTTAACCATTATTCAACGTCGAATAAGCCGTTGAACAAGCGGACATTTCGGTACATTTACAACGTTAACATAACTTTTTTGGCACTAACGTTTAATCCACGTATTTTAAACGTTTTTGTTCTACTGAGGATGTTGAAAACCAAAAATTGGTTCTCCTGCATTGGGTAACGGTAAAAAAAAAAAAAACTGTCTACGAATCCAGCTGTCGAAAATCTTAACTGAGGTTTTCTCAGGGGTTTATCTCAGTCACACCAGGCTTATGACGGGATGGTAAATTGGAACCAAAACTTGGTTAAGTTTCTACCAACCCTTACCCCTACACTAATCCGGTTTGAGTCAAAGATGTCTAATAATAAAATGAAATTGAATTAATAAAACAAATTAACTATTAGTGTTTAGTTATTATGGAAATTTTGTACTTGTTTAAACTAATAAGGTCATATAATGAAAAAAAAAGCCGAAACAAACACAATATGTCGTCCCCAACCCGGGATTCACACATATAGACATCGAACCCAGTACCAGCTTCAAAAGATATATTGTTGTTCTTTTAAAAATAAAAGGATAGACCGGGGCTATTTAGTATAGTAAGAGAAAAGTCAAAATTTCCAAAACCCGACGTACTTTAGAGTTGAAATAATTATGCCATAATCTACGTACATTATTATAGTACAACATATTAAAGAATAAAGAACCTGTTAAGTCATGGAAATTCTGAAAACGAATTTAAAATAAAAATGGCAGAATTCGAGACTAGTAATAATCACGGGACTATTTGGGTCTTTCGCTGTATCAACATTGTTTACATTAATCACCTTAGCGTTCATGTATATTTTTAAATTATACTTTTTTCTATATAATTTGTAAAAAACACAACATTAATAAACATTTTCCCCCCACTCTTCTTTGACGCAACCACTATCTGATAAGGAAACATGACAAGCCGGTGGTAGATTGTTGACGAATTCTTCTCTCATACGCTGACCTTTAAAAATAACAAATGGTGGGATGTATTGTCCAACTGCGCTGCAAGAGACTATCACAATGACATTCTCGCCTCTTTCGACGCTAGTGAGAGCAACCACCTCTTTTTCCCCTTCTTGGCAATGATCTTGTTTGGATTATTGTTAAGAGAAAACCCTGTTGCATCCACGTTGTATATACGCTGTGGTTATGTGTTGACACTAATCGTCGAAGTAACAGATTTCAACACTTAAAAAATAACTCACAACTTCCTTATTAATTTCCTCAGCACGAGCTCTTGAAAGTCCCTCAGACTTTCGTAATGATAAGTTCGGATGTCTTTTCATGAAACTTGAAAAACAATCTTCACCAGCTAATCCTTTGTGTTTCCAAGGATACGGAATTTGATTTATTATTACATATCGACGCACAGCTTTACGAATCGTTTCAGGGCTACAGCCTAGTCTTTTTCCCGCGAGAGTCAAAATTCGCAACACGAACTCTTCCTCCTGTACTTCTGTCAGTACTGTGGGGTGTCCTATGACTTTCGGTTTTGCACTTTGAACTATTTCATCATTATCACCCAAGGTTAGTCTCAACCTTTCGACCTGCACTTTCCTTCGCAAAGTTTCAAAAGTTACATTGCAGAGCTGTGAAGTTCCACGTAAACTCAAATCACCTTTTGTTACACTTTGGTTGACCCTCTCCATGTCTTCATTATTTCACTTGTTGTATTTATGTTTTGTAATGTATGTCCGTACCATCTAAAAAGAAAATGAAATGTTTTGTTTAACATACATGCATCATATAGTCTAAACCAAAAATACAAAATTAAACTCCATAAATTAAATAAATTCACATAAGTTTACACCTGACTCAAATAGCCCCGTTTCGCACATGCTTACGTAGGAACGTACTACTTTCACACTAGACAGAGGAGAGCACCAAAAATGGCGTTTATAACATGCTGACGTTCTGTTTTACGCGTACGGTAATAATTTTACAAATATATGCATTTACACAGGTTCAGCACCTTATATCATACAGCCACTATTTTATATCAGAGCAAAATATGAAGTATTGCAACTCACCTTGTTCAGAATAGTCGCAAATTCACAGCAACTAATAAGAAAGCAGCAGATCAAAAACACACACACCCTTCCCTTTGCCAACGAACCCACAACTGAAGGCAGGTTCAGCGTACTGGTGAGCATATTAAATGCGCAATGGCATTATTTCTTAAGTTAGACCCAAATAGCCCCTTGACTCAAATAGCCCCGGTCTACCGTATATAACTAGGGACGGAAGGTAAAATAACCCCAAAAGCAGTTAAAGAATAAGAAAGTGTTATTATACTAAACAATATGCCTCACCTAAATGGGTGCAAAATATACACACAGATACTCACCCATTGTAGTGCTTTACCGCATAAATAGCAATCCAAACAGTACGTACTGGGAAGGCTCCGAGTGCCTGGGATTTCAGTCCCAATGCCAGAATAAATCCTAGCAGTTGGATTGTTGTTATGTTAATAATTTTAGTGTCTTGTTTTGTTTCGGTTTTTTTATGTTTCAATTTATAACATTCCTTTTCTGTGCCTTAAACATCTGGACACCCTATCCTATGTATATATTTAAGATTTCGAGCCTATAAGGGTAAAACTAGAAGGATCCATAAATCTTTTTGAACTAAGAGGTAAAGCTATGCCCTGTGCGATACGCACGCGACGTGAACGACGTATGGGGGATGTGGAGGTAGCGCTTCACATATTCTCGACCCATAGTACAAGTGAGGTGGGGTGCCCAGTCCCACGCTTGACCACCTTTACCTTCCAAGGTGCCTAAGTAAACCAAGAAAAAAGTATAGTTTGATTTTTCAACAAAGATAAGAGCGTGAAGTATACTGAAATCAACGGATTCTATGACTTACGGAACTCGCAAGTTCATCGCCGCAGTAAAAATTAGTTCGCCATTGGATTCTATCCTGGACAACGTCAAGACAGTTTTCATCACGAACGCCTACCTCTCAAAGATATCTCCTGCAATATTGTCATCACAAGACGTCTCAGTCTTCCCAACGGTCTCATTCCCTCCTGTTTCCATCTACGATGCAAACTTAGGGTGGATAACATACTGAGGCGTGTTTAGTAATATTGGCAGGAATTCTTAAAAATTGAGAAAACTAAGCAAAAGTATGAAGGATCTGTTAATTTCAGAGTTACCAGATTCATAAACGATATGATAAGATGGCTAAACCATATCTGAAATCAGTTTCTTTCTACCAGCCAGGCACGTACCCAGAAGTTGGTTTTGGGGGTATCCAACGTCTGTCTGGGTGTGAAATTTACGTAAAATGCATATAATTTTGCCAAAAATGATACTATTTTCACCAACAAATCTGAATTTGGGGCGTCCGGCCCCCCCTGTGTGCACGTCCCTGCTACCAGCTTTAGTTGCAGTGCTAGTCTACGTTACAGAAAGAAAAACTTGAATTAAGACAGGATCAATTTTGGGGTGCAACGGAGAGAGGGGGGGGAAGCTTTAAAACGTAACGATATATTTAAACAAAAAATAAATCTGGGCTTTTCATTGTTCTCTTTGGGAAGGACCAATACGCCACATTCACCCGAAAGAAACCCGAAACAATAAACTAAGTCATGATAAGAACGTTTTAACAGGACGGGTCATCGTGAAACATTATTGAGTTATCTTTTAAACGTTGTCAAAATCTTTATGTGTGTTTTCTTCTGGCTAGCCATAAAATATATATATTACGAGAACACTTAAACAACTGACCTCGTATTTACAGAACTTTAAAAAAAAAAAAAACACAGAAACAACAAAAGACGTATAAAGAAACGTATGAACTTTTACCAAGTTAAGATCCACCAGGGTGAATCGTATAAAACAAAAGAACACATATAGCTCAACACAATGACGACTTGAGACTAGGGCGTAAAAAGGGACCTCAAACAACAATACTCTTTCTTTATTTTTTAAGTCTATGTTTGTTGCAAAACATCTCAACAGTAGCAACAACAACAGTCCCTTGTTTCTACTTAGTGCCTGGGTTACAATGATAAAGAGTAGACGAAATATAGTGCGGTCGAAGAGTTTATTTCTGACCTAAAGACCGGTTACCACCGGTTTATTGTCTGGACGTAACGACTTCGCTGAAAACAGAGCGAATACAAGTAAAGCGACTGCTTGGTAAAGCGAAAATGGAGGTTGGGTAAAAGAATTCACTAGAGGGGCTTTATATGTAATCTTTTTTTTTCCCTCCTGTTTTCAAGCTGAAGGAACTGTTTTCAACACCAATGCTCTTACAGCGCAACTTCACCTTCCCTTCCCCTACACAATGCGCATGTTACTTTCCACAAACTCGACTTTAAAAAGAGGAGAAAATTACATGAAAGAGAGGGGGCATGTGTAATGCTCATGGTACTTGCCGTTAAAAAGAAATGGCGTTATATTATACGACAGGAGAAAATCCGTAAACGAAAGTGAAATCGCTAGTGGGAACAATAAAATAAAAACGAAAAAAAGAAACAAGGTGAAAAGAAATGGGATTAGATGCAAAGGTTAAGTAAATACTTTCAGTATGTAGTGTATATTTTTCTTTTCATGTTTGTTTCATACACGCCTTGCCTGGGGAAAATGAAAAAAAAGTACTACGCACAGTCCCTAAATGATTTTTTGATGTTAATTTTCTTCTTTTTTTAGTTCAGGAGTGACGCCTAGTGATAATAAATAAACACACATTTCAGGAGGTAGACAAAAACAATAGAATACATTGGTGAAAGGAGGACTTACAAACTACAGGGAATGCGTTTGGCAACGCAACGCAGCGCTTGTTGGCCGAGCTCACGCTTGACTCACCTGTCCGCGCCCGCCAGTCGGCCCGTGGCGTTTCCCATGACTTAACGCCTCATGGTTTTTTGCTGAATATATTTTGTTTTTCTTTTCCACGAGCTTTAAGTATACTAACAAAAACTTTGTTTTTTTTAATACGTCCGACATATCTTGGTGTTCAAATATGTGAATTAAATTATTTAATAATTATAACTTAACGTGTGGCCTATAGTCACCGGAAACCCAGGGGGTCGCTTGGCGGGCGGGGATAAGTGAATCATGCGCGAACTCGAGTCGACTAGCGCTGCGTTGCGTTCCCAAATGTATTCCCTGTATAATCACCTTTCACGCTGTTTGTTTTGGAAATCAGTTTAATGACGTCGAATACATGAACAGAGTGGTTTGATGTTCAACTTATTTATTTTTTTCCCTGAGATGTGTTATCTGACAATCTGTACCAGATACGATTCCTCATTGTTATAACCATCATTAGTGTGCAACCGAAAGGGGCAGATCCTTCAAGGCAAGCCAAGCCCTCTCCATTCACCCTGCTCTTGAATTTTTATATTTATCTTAACTATACGATCCATCTTCTTTAATATCGGGAAGGAGTTGGATTCTTCATCTTCCTCTCTTTCCTTGAAAGATACCTTCAATTCCATCCCTTAGTATACAGTATCTAAGCAGCCAATGTCCTAACCAATTCTCTTTGTCATCTTTATTGTCCCCAGATCTCTGACCTACTCCCATCAACACTTCTTCATTTCTTAGCTTCTTTATCGAGCTAATTTTTTGTATTTTCCTCCATGTCTACGTTTCAAAAGCTTCCAATTTGTTACTTCACTTCTTTGTAGAGTCCACGTTCCTTCTCCATACAAAACATTTAATTAATCTCTTCCTCAATTCTTTGTTCATCAATCCATTGAAATAAGCTTTAATAAAACTCGTTACACATATTTTTTTTATTTCTTTGAATTGTGATAGATCGCCGCCCTTCACATCACAGGTAACAAAAATTTAATTACATAAATTTCTTATAAATAAAGGGCCATATAAAAAGTCTCCGCGGTTTTTTGGTACATTTTTGAACAAAAAATTTCTTTATTGAAAATCAATTTTAATCAAGTACATATTGACCATTATTATCTATGACCTTTTGCCATTTTTCGGGTAGTGCACAGTACAGGACCGAATTGATGGTTTCGTCAGGTTGCAGCAGCTCATAATGGACATGGACCGTTTGAACTAAGCAATCCAGAAAAATCGACCAGAATTGGCCAACGCAAACGGAGTTGTGTTCCATCATGACAATGCACGGCCACACACATCTTTGATGACTCGGAACAAATTGACGGAACTTGGTTGGGAAGTTTTGATGCATCCACCGTATAGCCCGGACCTTGCACCGTCTACCATTTGTTTCGGTCTCTGCAAAACTCTCTTCATGGTAAAATATTGGCCGACCGAAGCGCCGCTGAAAATCACTTGGCCAAGTTTTTCGACGAAAAACCAAAGAAGTTCTACACCGATGGAATTATGAAGCTACCTGAAAAATGGCTAAAGGTCATAGATAATAATGGTCAATATGGAGTTGATTAAAATTGATTTTCAATAAAGAAATTTTTTGTTAAAAAATGTACCGAAAAACCGCGGAGACTTTTTATATGACCCTTTATAAATAATTACGATATTTGTTTGGTAACTCCGTTATCAGTACCGTCAAACGAATTAAACCTGAATGATAGGGTAATTCTGAGCAGAAATGGCCGGAAGTCTATACTGGAAAGTGATGTCTGCTCTTCTGCAAATAACGTCAAATAAAATATCCTGTTATGTAAGACAAGCATTTCGTAGAAGGATATTGATAACATGTATGTAATAAGCAGTGAGAGAAACTAGTAAAAAATTAATTTATAAAACCAACATACCTAGCTTTCAAGAATATACCCCCAAAAGTATGCAACACGAAACATTAGACTAACGCTACTCATAGTGATGCATGCTATAACTGAGCCCAAGTATCTGAAACAGAAACCACCAACCAGTATTTTTTGGAGAGGTCTACAGATGTCATATGGTTCAATTTTTAAGAACTTAATACAAAAGAACTGATCACTTTTGGGGTAATCCTAAACAAGGACAATAATACACATCACTAACAAGTTATTGATTATTGTTTCTGGCTATTGGTTATTGTTGTGTGTTTCGAAGTAAGTTAACACACCTGTGAATTTATAATTACATACAAGCTCCAGCGAAACCATTTTCATATTCAGAGTCAGTGACAATATTAACTACAGTTCTAGTTTCTCCAGGACGACGTAATCTAAAAGTGTAGAATAAAAATAATGCATTAAAATATATTAGAAACAATAAAAAACTTTTTAAACACATTAACTAACTAACTCTATGGCTTATGGAACTTACAAGTTCATCGCCGCAGTAACAAACGTTTTCCATTGGATTCTATCCTGGGCAATATCAAGCAAGTTTTCATCACGAACACCTACTTCTCGAAGATCTCTTCTAATATTGTCTTCCCAACGACGTATCGGTCTTCCCAATGGCCTTCTTCCATCCGACCTTCCAACCAGGATAGAATACAATTTTCGTTTCTCCCCCATCCGAGCTACATACCCTGCCCACCTCAGTCGTCCCAATTTCATTATTTTTACAACATCTGTTGAATCGTACAATCCGTGGAGTTCTTCATTATGCAGTCTCCTCCACTCTCCAGTCATCTCGTCCCGTTTCGGTCCGTATATCTTTCTCAAAACCTTATTTTCAAACACACGTAATTTATGTTCATCTGCTAGGGTCGTATTCCAACTTTATACATTCTTGAATTGGCGCGCCCTATGCTTTTCTTTTTAGTCATACATAAACATTTTTTTTTTTTTTTACTTTTTGGTACGAATTGTTTAAGAAGCCTATATGTTTAAAAAGTTTTTATTATTTTTTTCCTAGTTATTTCGGAGTTCGGATGTTGGTGACCCACATCCAGAGGCGGTGTTTGGGGGTGGCAACTGGGGCAACCGCCCAGGCCCCGCGCTTAGGGAGGCCCGCGTTGCGAGTTGATACAGTATTTTTCTTACTCAATGATATAAAAGTTGATTTGTAAAAAAAAGCTTACAAATAAACTAGTTTGTATAGTTTCCATGCGAAATGTAATGTGAAATGGAAATGAATAAAGAAGCACTTGTAATTAGCAATGCAGTTTTTAAAATATATTGTACTTCCATTAAATAAATTATGTCGGATTTTTTTTTCATAAATAACCGTTGTTCATTAAAAAAGAGAATATTTAGTAATAAATTTAGGGTTAGGAATGAAAGGAAGAAGTGAGAGGAAGCATTTAGGGGGAAGTTGCTTACTGCTTTATCGGCTTTAGATGTAACATTTCGGCGCTCAGCGATTTTTACTTGTACTTTGGCTCCGCGGGGTCATTATTACCATAGGTCCCGCGCTCACCTAACGCCGCCTCTGCCCACATCGTAAAGTGTTATGCAATCAGTCAAACGACAGATCATTGCGGGTTAGTATTTATTTTAGGATAAAGAAGTCCATATTTAAAAAAAATGCTTTTAAAATATACAAATACACAGAAATATACCTAAGTAACAATTGAATACAATATTGTCACCGTGCAAAATTTCTTCACTGTGTGACGTCAGGAAATGAGCTAATTTAACGTTGCAAAATTTGAGGACACCACGAACCAATGTGAACTGAAGAGAAGAATGTAATTACCTTCCTCAAAGGCTTCAGCCAATGACATGCAAGTTAATATTCAGCCCGTCCTATCGCATCACACGTGTTTGCTTATCAAACACTTAAAGGACGTTTTAAAATGTGTACATTAAACTGTTCATTTTTATTAAAATGTTACATAATTTTTTATTTTAGAAAACAAACAATTTTTATTTTACCATATCACACAATAACTGTTTCTACTTTTTAAATATATACTTTGACCGTACTATAAAGAAAATTACGTCTTTACACAACTTTTTCGTTCCAAGGTTTACTTTTTGTAAAAATGATTATCACATCGCAGAGGTCAAAGTTTTATTTTGACTGTCATTCACCATTGAGACGCTCAATTTACAGAGAAATTTAGTTGGTATAATATATCCTAATCCAGTTAATTTTTGCTCTATTTACCACAAGAGAAAAACAGTTAATGAACTTCACTGACTGAGAGAGTGCTTTTTTTTTTACTTTACAGTCTCCATAAGCAGGCACCCCGGGCCATGGCTCTATACTGGTCTAGTAACATTTGTAGCAGTTTCCTATTTACGTGGAAGTTTGAATTTGTGCTCAACAGATGGCAGCACCAAAGTATGCTAAAGTACGAAGTGGACAACGTTTTTATTTATAGACAAAATCATTCCATTTCTTTTGGATAATAATTCTTATTTTATATTTCTTTTGTTACTAACGTTCTTTGTGATTCTGTTTATTCGTTTTCGTCTTATTCACATTTTTTACTAGCCTGTTGTTACTAGTTATACTACTAATGTATGTATATGCTTATGCTTGGTTTTGTCAAGTTGGATCGGATTGAATTAAATCATATTGTTATATTAATTTGATGGTTCTGTTATATGCAGTTCTGGAGTCCGATACTCCATGAACCTAAATAAATTAGGTATTCTTTATCCTCCCAGTCTTTTATTGGATAAATCACTTAGCTTTGATAAGTTATCTTTTACGAGTATGCTAGCACGCCCGACACCTACGCTAGGTGGAACTTGGGGCACTACTCCCGGAAGCGTGTGTTATACATGGTAGAATCACGTAACTTCACTCAAAGGACCCAGAAGATACTAAATCCCTGAGATAAGGAAAAGGATGCTTCACATTTAATGCAGCATCTACGAAATCCATTCCTATAACAGAAGACTTGCTCACGGCTCTTCAAGACTTTTCTCTCTACATGATAAAAATAATGATAAGAATAAATGTTAAGGACTATAAGAGCATTATGGCTTATGCCCGTTCCTTTTTCTCTCTACGAGCAAAAAGAAATACAGTACAATTATCACACATCTATTTACGAACATGATGTCGTAATCAGATCAGGATTTTTTTTTCTTCTTCGTTTTTATCGAATGCCATCCCTTCCAGGCACTCTGCGAGGCAAAGAAAGGCGGTGGGGAAAAATTACCCAGCGCACTTTGGTCAGAGATGGCGCTGTCAGATTGGACGTGTGGCGTAGGGCATTATCATGAAGAAAATTTTAACCTGTTCTGACAGCTACATTATATTTTAAAATATATTCATCCTCATGTTCTGTATAAGTGCTAAAGTTTTGTTCAGCGAGTTTAGTGTCACCCTGTATCCTATGTTCTAGTCTGTACCTAAGCGATACCCAGTTTTCACCCACATCACAACAAATTTGCGTACCTCTATGATAGACATAACAAAAATTTCAAACTGTTATAGAACTGTTCATTTACATTTTATTCAGTTCTTAATAACTCTTTCAACTGTCCTACTTTGCAAATCATTTTGGCGTGCAAGCGAGCATCATTCGTTTCTTTTTCTTCCCTAGCACATTAATTGGTTGCCTGTAAAAATGTACTTAGAGAGAGAGTAATAGGTAATACGTGCGTGTGATCAAGATTCACAGAGGGCGCTCTCAGGTTGCGGAACGATCTTATCACATTTCGCGTGACGATGCTCAACTGTCCAGGGAAAGAGAGAAAGTAATCTTTTTTCTTTTTTTTCGCTTTTGATCATGCAATGGAAGAGGTTTTAATGAGCAAGTGGGAATAGTTGGTTCTCCTTAAAATAATTTCATTAGTTCTCTTCGTATTCATTTACTTAACTTGTTCCTTTTATACGATCCAATCGAACATTCCATAAAAATTAAAATGGCGGTTCGAGACCACGGTTGAAGGAGACAATGATTAAAGGTCAAACCAGAAGTCTTGGCCGAGCAGTGATAGCGCTACCCACAACTCTACCGATAACTTCCCTACCTCTACCGACGCAGAAAAAAGAAAATGGTTTTGTGGTTGCGAAAACAATTGTTATAATACGGGCATAGACCTCATAGTAGAATATGACGTCTATGGCAGAGCTACCTAGCGGATGGCTTCAAAATCACGTGCTCTGAACAAAAATCATCAGTTTTAGTGCAGCCAGAAATGGGGAAGCGTGATAAGTCTATCTATTATGAGGTCTATGATAGGGTCCAAACAAACCTTTGGTTTCTCTCAACAAAAGCAAATATTACATTACTACCACTAAAAATAAAAAATATAACAACACCACCAGGAATTGAACTGAGTTCCCAGTATTTTGGAATCTGACACGTACCCTATGTCGCTACGGCGCCGCACACTTCCTTACCGCCCCGTTTCGTTGTAATTATATATAAAAGCCAGGTTTGAAACTTTAATAGTTACATTAACATTACAAAATGGAATATCATTATTACTTGTCAATTACATAATTTAGAACATTAGATAGTAATTCTGGACGGTTTAATTTGTAGTTTCTCAATATTTCATGTGCTTGGCAGAAATGAACGAGTAACAATAGAAATAAATGAGTTGGGTGCAAAATGTTATGCAATTCTCTCTCGCTTGTGACGGCAATCGCTTAGTGTCACAAGGAAAGCTCAGGAAATAAATAGAAGTCACAAAACATATCCAAGAAGGTACCTCAGCCTGATACTCTTACTTCTGGGTGAGACCCAGTTCCTTTTAAAGGGCTTCTAGAAATACTTGTAACGTGTGAAACGTAGCTGTTGAGGCCTTATTTTCCCGGCTAGGGCGAAGGCCTAAAGACTAAAGCCTCTGAGAAAGATATCTGTGAAACACTTCCCTAGTAGCACAAAATAGTTGGATCAACGTTGTGTATGGTTGAAAAAACGTTGTTGATGTCCGCTTTGTTCACCCATTTTCCAACCAACTATTTCTCAAACGTATATCAGAATTGATTCAATGTTGAAGTTGGTTTTAAAACTTCCAACAAACTGATCAAATGAAAATTTATGGTTTGGGCCAACGTTGTAATACAACCATTTTGTAACGATTATTCAATCATGTCATACAACAAATTTTCAAATATATCCACCATTTTTCAAAGTTGCTCTATTTTGTGCTGCACGGATTTGTGCTGGAATCACGGTTCTTGGCGCGGAGCCTTCGTGAAACAATTTAATAATTATTATAATTAATCCGCAAGTGTTGATGCACCCTTTTATTTATTCTTATTTTCATCCTGTTTCTGTTCTTTATGTAAACATATACTACACAACATTACCACGTGTACCGGAGAAAAAGTAAAGCAAAAGGTAATTGTATTAACGTGGCCAAGACTCGAAATGTGGACCTTACGCGGGGCCAGCGAACGCTCAACTATTACTTCACAAGTGCTCCGCGCCAAGAATCGTGATGGCAGCATAAAACGCATGGAAAATATGTTTCTCAGAGGTTTTAGAATTTAGAACCCGCTAGCGGCGAAAACTAAGAGCTGAGCAGCTAAAATTTACTCGTCTCAGATGACTTTTACAACCCTTTAAGGAAGCGGATCTCGCTCAGAAGCGTGACGTCACAGCCACTTTATTTTCATTATATCTTTATATTTTCAACAACTGTCTGTTTGTATACATTCTTTGAAATAGTTGCTCGATTATAAATCAAAGTATGCTTGTAATGAATTATACTATATATTTACTATATGAAACCAGAAAATATATAAAAGGAATTAATCCCATTCCCTTCGATAACAAATAAGTCACCTTCTGATTGTACTAACAATCGCGAAGAATACATCTCATACAAACATTCATTTTATAAAATAGTTTGGCAACACTGACAGATGGAGTGAAGGTGACGGTGATAGCCACAGTATTTTCCTGTGGTCGAATAATATTTATGTCCGGTTTGGTGCAGATAGGTATAATGACATGGAAGTAATTTAAAAAAAATAAAAAATAAATAGTTGGCAACACTGACTCAATGCATCAATCAAGACGGTTTGCAATGGCTCTGAGTTAGCCTAGGAAAGATCATTCAAACGATACCTCAGCCACGTCTCTACAACTTGCGATTCATTTTATATTTTTGGGGACATGGGTTGGCAACGCTGACAACGAGAATACCTACTGTATTTTTGTGTCGTATCAAATCATGTTTATGCCAAGTTTGGTGTAGATTGGTCTAACGGAATGGAAACACTTTGAACAATTATTTTTTTAAAAAAAACATCGGTTTGAAACACTGAACCACTACACGAATCAAGACAGTTCCAGCGGCTCTGAGCTAGTCTTGCCAGCACATTTCGAACAACATCACACGTCACTTGCAGTTTCTGAGATTAATTTCTGGACAGGGACAGACAGACTAAGCGTAATTAATAAGGTCCCTTTAATCTATAGCTTTGCTATCAATGGACCTAGAGCGAAAATGAGAAAGTGACATGACGTCATTTTCCATTAATATTGTAGCTTCAAAAAGATAAAAAAAAAAGAGGAAGGTTTCCATTATTTGATGAAGTTAATTGAGAAGGGCCATTATTTCTATGTTTGACTAATTAACTTCCCAGAAAACTCAAGAGAAGAAGAAGAAGAAGAAGAAACCACATTCACTTTGAAGAAAAAGAAACGAAAAAAAAAGAGAGTTCTCTTTCTTGGTACACAGAATGAAGATACGAAAAGCAGAAAGTTGGATCAGAGTGAAAGAACGAGAAGGACGAAAGATATTCTCCAAGTCTGGATGCTTAGTAATATTTTATTTATTAGCACAGCCTCGAGTGCAAAGGTCTACAGTTCATCTACAGGGAGGACTTAGGGATGACTTGGCAAGAGCTTAAGTTCTAATACTTATAATCCTTGGAAGTGTAAAGAATACTAAGCCAAGAGGAAAGATGCGAAGAATGAAGAATTTTGCGAAAGTCGACAGAAATAGCTTTCTCTCTCTCTCTCTCTCTCTCTCTCTCTGTGTGTGTGTGTGTGTGAAAGAGAGAGAGAGAGAGAGAGAGAGAGAAGTCTGAAGTTGGTGCAGAGGACTTGTATATTTCCGTCCCTGTGACGGCAGACAAGCACTGAGAAAGAGGGGAAAGATGCTGGAATCCCTTTTTTGAAAAAAAAAAATACAATTTTCGGAAAGTGGTTCTAATTGCTTTAGAAGGTTTTGGCATTTTCCCTTGCTTACTGTTCCGAGTCACGCGGGTTGACATTCAGCAGCAACTTGGAAATTCTTCTGCAAGGAAAGTGGAAGGTTTCTTTGGTCTAGTGTTGACACTTCAGAAATATTACCACCAAGTCTTGACATAAGTTTATTTCTGTCTCCTCCTCTTCTTCTTCTTTCTTTAGGTTGGTGAATATATTAAAACAGAACGCGACAATATTTTACTATAAGTTACGCTTTTCGATTTCCTCGATACTTAGAATTATGGATACCTATTGATACTATTAAGAAATAATTCGTAAATATATTTTCCTGACAATTATATTTAATATTTTGGCAATGTACTATCAATCCTTAGATGTGAGGACATGGTAGTCAATTTTAAACGCGGACCGACATTGCATTTAAATTTTATTTAAGGCCTTTAGGCAACTTTGGCTCAGGCATTTGGAAAATCCCCGAGAAAAGCAACGCGTACCACAAAGCCCACACAGCACGAGCAGGAATCGAACCAAAGACCCCACGCACCAGAAGTGAGCGCTGTACCTCTGAGCCACCACTATCCTAAGAAATACTGGGTAAGTCAAAATGATGTACCCGATTTCATAAATTTATTTTGTGAAATATAATCAACATATCTGAATGTAATACATGTGGTAAGAAGGGTAACTCTCAAAGTTTTTTTCAGTCACATCACAAGTGCTCTATGTGAGCACCTCGCGTAACACGACACACATCAAGCCGATAGTCTATCTCCTGCCAAAACTTGTGTAGTGTGTCACGGTCAATCTCTGCAATGGCTGCTGTGATGCGGGCGCGAAGGTCACCCAATGTTGTTGGAAGTGGTGGTACGTAAACACGATCCTTTATGAAACCCCACAAAAAGAAATCACACGGGGTCAGATCGGGGGAACGAGGTGGCCAACGAATGAGAACTCGATCCTCCTGAGATGCACGGCCTATCCAGCGCTGTGGCAATGCCTCATTGAGATGATCCCGAACGCTGCCATGGTAATGCGGAGGGGCACCATCCAATTGAAGAATGAAATCTGCACTATCCTCTTCGAGCTGTGGAAGGAGCCATTGTTGCAGCATATCAAGAAAAACATGTCCTGTCACAGTAGGTTCAAGGAAGAAAAAGGGCCCATAAATCTTTTCAGGGGAAATGGCACAAAACACATTCACCTTGGGTGAATCGCGTTGGTGTTCCACAACTGCGTGGGGATTATCAGTTCCCCAGATCCTTACGTTGTGTCTATTCACATTCCCAGAAAGGTGAAACACCGCTTCATCACTGTAACGTAACCTTTCGGCGAACCCATCCTCTTCCATTAACGTGAGAAAATCAGCACAGAAAGACGCTCGAGCAGCATAATCAGTGTCTCTTAAGGCTTGTAGCAGTTGCAAGCGATAGGATTTCATTTGTAAACGTTTCCGCAGAATTCGCCATACAGTTTTCTGTGGCATTTCAAGTTCCCTCGGTGCCCGGTAGGTAGACTTCTGTGGACTCCGCACAAAACTGGCGCGAACACGTTCCACTGTCTCTTCCTCAGCTGAAGGACGGCCAGTCGATTTTCGCTTACAGATGCAGCCCGTATCTCTGAATTTTTCATACCACGTACGAATGGTTTTTCCAGTAGGTGGGTCTCTGCCATACTTGGTACGGAAATGCAGTTGAACACTCATCACAGAGTAGTTTACATGGTAATCCAGCACACAGAACGATTTCTGCTCTCCAGTCAGCGCCATTATCGTTAACTGCTTCCAGCGCCGCGTAGCGGTAGACAATGCAACCACGCGGGACGTAAACTAAACTTTGAACTTTTGCCTTTCCTTGCGCGTAGCTCACATTAAGATATGTTCATTATATTTCACAAAATAAATTTATGAAATCGGGTCCATCATTTTGACTTACCCTGTATACTATGACTACAGTTTTTGACAAGGTGGATATCAATTTACACATTATACTATTAAATTAAGTATATCTTCGACCGAGTGGCTGTTTCTCAGTTGGCAAAGCGTTCTAAAGACAATGTAAAGGACCTGGTAAAGACACCAACGACCGTCTATCATGACTAAGGGTTTCCCAGGGATTTGCCTCAGTCATACGAAGAAGAAGCATAGCATGTTACCTTGAAACTAGACTCTGGACAACTTCCTTTCAAATTACCTCTGACTGAGGTTTTCCCATGTTTTTTCCTCAGTCACACCAGGCGAATGCTGAGATGGTACCTACAAAAGAGGTCCTTGGCCGCAACTTTCCATTCATGTTGTAACTGTACATACCATACACAGCCGGTCACTGCAATGCCACAAGATATACAGCGTTGCCAACTTAGCTCAAAATTATTTTAATCAATCTGTATCAACTTATATCTCCCGAAGTATGCGCCACTGAGTGATGTATAAGTGGAAGTGTTGCCATAAGCTGCTTCGAACTTCTTCTGACCCAGTCTTATGTTATTCTTGCTTGTAGTTACCAACGAATTTCAAAAAAACTTTTAATCAGATCAAAGATTCTGCCAGATTTCTGAAACGGGGGAGGGTATCACTCCCCTAATTCTTGAATACACACACACACACACAAATTAGAAAATATATTGTTAAAATCGATAGAAACCATATAAAATTCTGTGTATAGGTCCTCAATTTTGGTTTTACACCCCCTAAACTAAAAATCCTAGCAGAATCCCTGAATCCGATCCTTTATCAGACGGGATGGGTCTCGTAGGAAAGCACGATTATCCTTTTCAGGTACTTCTCTGTGTATTGAGATGATCTTCTGATTGTGCGATCGAGGGACAAATACTGTCAAGAGATGGCGTTAGTATCGAGTGGGATATACCTGTAATTTCAAATATAGTAAAGAAATAGATTTGAACTATGGTAATCCTATTCTCAAATGTTAAGTTGTCTCAGTCCTACTACCTATGTCCTTTTTATTTTCTAAAAAGTACTGGCCTAATGACGGTCAATGATGACATTTTGGAAAGTTGCCCCGAAAACATATAGGTCTATGAATGTTTCATGCCAACAAATGCAAAATTTGAATTGAATTGAATTTATTTTTTACCTTGAGGCATCTTAAGCTCAGGCCGGCATAAGGTTGCAGAGAGGATGTTCGAAGGTGGGTTGCCCATGGCCTAGTTAGTAAGTACCATCCCAGCATCCACAATTTGAAAGTCTCAGTATTAAATAAGAAATGTAAAACCCTGCGTTATGACGTCCGCAATATCGGGGTTTTCAAATTTCTTAGCTCAAGGAACAGATTTCAAAATCTGAAGTAATTCATTTGATAGATATTCATAATTATTATCGAAGCCGCATTTCAAAATGTCTTTGTTTCTTATAATTTTTTCCAGCACTTAAATAATATATATGTGACAAAGAACAGGGGCCAGACGCCAGACAAATACCGGGATGGTACCTAGAAACTAAGCCCTGGCCGGTAGGCCATCGACTCGGAAGTCTCGGGTTTGAGTCCTGGCAGCGGCATGCGTGTGGATTTCAACAGCTAAAGGCGAATCGTGATGGGCCGCAGTACAAAGTTACTAGACTGACCCATTAAAAAAATGCTTAACGGCCGTAAATAAATTCATATCCAAATGAGAAAAGCACGTGGAGAATATACTAAAGTCAGTTAAACTTCAATTTTTGTTATGAGGAAGATTTTAAATGAAATCAGACAATACATTCTTTTAAGAAAATGTTTCTTGGAAAATGACTCATGCATTGGCAACACTGTCCCTTGAGCATGCATCTCCAGATGAGACAAAAACACCAACTTGTCAGTATTCACAACGCGACTGTGCTTAATTGTACAACAGGGGTCCTCATTCTTGTCGAAGCACAAGAAAGCATTAGCTTCCTCTCTCTCTCTCTCTCATCTCTCTTTGTCTCTCTCTCTGTCTCTCTTCCTCTCTGGTTCTTTATTCTATTTCTGTCTTCCTTCTTGTTCTCCATTTTCTTCTATAGGTGTTGAAATCCTGAGCAGTTTGTTGATGCCTTCAAAAGGTTTAACACTAACAAATACTTTTGCATAAGTATTTACATATTCAAATGGATTGGAATGTTACCTGTAACCTAAGCTTTCAGTTCTTCTAAAAGGAATCAGTAAATTGAGTGCGCGCAATATAATTAACGATAGTTTACAGATGATAAAGATTATAACTTACTAGAACAAGAAAACTCTAGTTACCAAGTAAGAAAATTATGCAATTGAACGGAGTGGTTCGGAACCCACTTTACAAAAAAAATGTAGGTCCTGTCCTTAGAAGCTCACCAGCTCGTTTAGGACGCTAATCATAATTCACTCACTCATTCAGAAAATGCTGTCAATATGAGTTCAATAAATCAATTAACGTACAGTCAACCACAAAAGTTCTTTTCTTTATGTAAAATTTCATTTTGCGAATAACTTAGGAATGGGTGGCCCTAGATAAGTACACTTTTCAGCAAATTAACAAGAACGGAAGTTCATGTAAGTTGCTGAAGACAAAACGTAAATCGGTTCGCCAATTGCAAAGTTGTTCGGAAACAAATATTTTACTGGAAGGGAAAGACATTTTGTCGCTGACTACAGACACTGTTAAAAATGTTCAGACATTCCTGGAAAGAAGGTAGGCAATTGTAGCTGCCTGGAATTTTCTAATAACGACTTATAAATACCATCCACCTTGTAGTTTTCAGGATAGAAATAGAAGTCTGAAGCGAGATTTGAACATGATTTCTTCAATTAGAAATCCTTACTGACTGAACTATACTGCCAGTGATAAGAAGAAACTAGATGAAACCCGTTTAAAGAGCCAGAAATATGTTGCCCAAACCACGAGAACATAAACAAAGTTAAAGTTACTCCAACGGCCGTTTTAGCCGTGCGGTCTGAGGCGTTAGTCCAATGGCTCGAAGGTCCAGGGTTTGAGTCCCGACAGGGACATGGATGTGGATTTTAACTGGCTGTAAACGGGCGTATTGTGACGGGACGAAGTCAAAAGTTACTAGACTGGTCCATATAAAATAAAGTTTATCAAGTTTGTACCATGTTTTAATCACTTATTTTTATTTATCGATAATGGGATCGCTATCCCCATTCACTGAGAGTATTTCCCATTTCTGCTAAAATATGTTATCAAAATGGCAGCACCAAACACTTCATCAGAATTGCATATTTGGTTAATGATAAGAAACTGTTTTCTCTTTCTGCGCATGTGCGAACATCACACTGGAACTGAACACTCAGAACATCCACTACCGTAAAAGGAATCTATCTTTTTTTTTTCAGAATGACTACAAATATTAACATTTATTTGAAACATTACTGGATATATCAAGGCACCTTCCCAAAATGTTTAACAATGCAAAGACACTGCTAAAGGAAAGTCTATATAAAGAAATTTGAAACTAAAGAATGTTTATATATTTGTCAGCGTGTCTTCGTCAGTTATTAAAAGAAAGGGATCCACAGTTGTCTACCATACCTAGCTTAGGTATCCTCCACTGGCAACGAAAAAAATCCAAAGTTGTCCTCCGTTTTTAACTTAAGTGTCCTCCGCTGGGAAAAATGATCTGGTAACCCTGCTCTGAAGGTGATTTACAAAGGGTTAATTTAGAAGTTTAACACTAGGAGCTTCGTTCGGTAGTGAATTTTAAAAAGTTAAAACTTTATCGCTTTTCTGAAACGTTTAAGTGTCGAGGTGAGCAACTGCGCATGTGCGTGAAGGTAAGCAGACGTGTACTGTATGTCAGCGTTTCTTAATTGTCTTATCGGAATAATTCATGGCTCGTTTCAAAAAATTCTAGACTACAGATTAAGACGTATATAAAACAAATCTTTATCATGCTCCATACATGTAAAAGGAGAAGAAATTAAAAAAGACTAAAAAAATCCAATAATTATATTCGTTCTGGCAACACTGCCCGTTGAATAGGAAAAAAACATAATTAGGGACTATACCTCAACTTTCGCCTGTGAAAGCATTACTTTCAGGATTTAAGCCTTGAAACTGTTCAACACACATTTGCAGGGCCGCGACCTTCAGAAGTTTGAGTAACACTGCACTACACCATACTACAAGGATTAGCTTTGAGGTGTCATTTTAGCAGGCCATATCCATTGAATTTGAAAATTTAGAAGCTATTCAATTTTATAATCCAAAATTTAAAAACAAATTGATAATGCAAATTGTTATTATAAATTTGGCTTTGCAGTGATTGTTATCCTGTCATCATTATAATTTAACAATGGATTTTTACTCACATGATTTAGTGTTAACAATACATAGAGTCGTTACTAAGAAATATTTTAAATTTTCGGAATTCTGCCGTTCCGAACAGACGTGCTGAATTGTCAGCGAGAGTACTGTCTAGCATTCTTGATGCCTTATCTGTGCAAGAGCATCAAAGGAGTTACGAGGTATTCCTCACTCTCAAGTCAGGACGTCTTCCCATCGGTGCAGCCGGCTGCACCTAGTGACGAGGGTCGATGATAAGATAAAATGATTTGTATGGGCGGTAACAGTACTATGGCTTACGCCCGTCCCGAGGGTCGATGATATTGTACCGAGAGGAATAACGGGAAGGGAACAAAATCCGCTACAAGAAACCTCCAAAGTATGAGATTTCTTCTCTCGAACAATGTAGACTCAGGGCGGTGAGGGGCCTCTTCTACAAGTCAATAAGCATCCTGCTAGGCCCACCAAAATCCCGTAGGATGTCTGTGAAAATTACAAAAAAATCCGGACAATTAACTGTCTTTCGATATTGATTAATTTAAAACTTTCGATTTCCTTGAACAACTTATTGTCTAGATTCAACCTAAATAGTAAGGAATTGGAGTTCCTATTATATTGGCTTGGTGCATAAATTCTGTCGGATCATTTTGTTACAGGTTTTCTCTTTCCTTGTATTTTCTAGTCATGCATAAAATGCTATTCTTTTTGTTACTCAAGATAAAAAGAAATTGTTGTCACTTAAATAGCGTTGTTTGTTGCTCAATTGTTCTAAACTCTTGTGGGTAGGATTGTTGTGCACCTCGTCGCTGTGCTTTGACCTTAAGGTGTAACCGAATTCAACGGTACACCGTCGAGTGTACTATTTGCATAGTCCCGTTGTACCCTATTTAGCCCCGTTGTCCGATTTCAAACGATAGATGGCACTACTGTAATAACAGTTGAAAGCCTAATGGAATTGCATGAATGTTGAAGGTCTTATTCCGAAGGAATGGAAATTGAATTTAATTGAATATTTATTTAAAGCTTTTTGGCAACTTTGGCTCAGGCCGAAGAAAGTAAAATGTTAAACAGAAAGTTATCAACAAATGTTATAACTATATTGCAACAGTTTACTAAATGCAGATCGTGAGAAAATAATAAATTTCCTCGAAGAATGATATCTGAAAATATGCAGCATCGTACTGGAATTCTACAAAGGCAAATGGGGGGGGGGGGTTTATAAGTAGAATTTTTGAGGATCAATTTTAACAGTAAAAATTTTAAAGTTATACTCAAAATTTTGGAGGGGATGACCCCTCTATCCGGGTGTGAGAAAGGGCAGAACCCTATGTGACATATCAAATCAAGGCACTTCTGTTGTTGCGGTTTGAAAATCTTAATGTAGTAAAATAATAATAAAAAAAGAGAATTCGTTAAGCAAACCTGCAAATAGAAAACAAGTGAAGACGCGAAAGTAGATATTCTAGGACAGCAATTCAAACAGATATCTGCATTCGGTAGGTCCGGGGTCGATATCTATGGCTGCCTGAAGTTTTTCCGTGTTTTGTTGTTGTACCAGGTAAATACGGGGATGAAACTTTGAAACTAGGTCACCTGTGGTCGACTCCCTCACCTATCACTCAAATATTGTTTAAATTTCTAACATTAGGGTAACAGGTTAATTTAATCTAGTTTTCATTAATCTTGATTACACTAGGTTAGGAAAAGTTTGATTGTAGCGTGCTTACCCTAAAGTGGATTTGTTCCCGTGAGTATAAAGCATGAGTGTACTCCGGGAGTACTCGGTCAGATTTTTTTATTTTCAACGTTATCAAATTTAATGTAACCTGAAGAGAAGCTGACAAGCTCTACACGAGCGGATCATCCATTTACTCCTAAACCAAGAACTTTCCTTTTCTTATGTGTCTACATGATATTGTTGGCATGAGGTTTACATTAATTCGTAAATTTATCGACGTGATTTTCCTAGAATGTACAAAATCCAATAATACCGTTTCTCATTAGGTACGACAACGCCAAGAACGTGATGCAACCTTCACATAACAAAAGAAATTTGTTTGGGGGTGTACTCGACTATAATCACTGCACGACCGTAATATTCTTAACTTTATCATGCAATCTTATGTATTTCATATTCTGGCTTGATACTCAACACGCTACGTTAAAGCAAGGTTAGGTTAGATTGCATCAAATACGAAAAAGTTAAAAGAGTACAAGGGCCCTGAAGTGTTTACAATAGAGCAGCTCCGTGATATGTTACATACATTACCTGGTCCGCACTATACATAACATTACACTCTTTTAATTCATGTGTACGAAGTTACACATGGGCAATTAACAAAGGTTAAGTTGCTTGCGTAAGGGATAAATTTATCCCTATTATTTAGGATAAACTTCACTTTTGGGACCCCAGGTTCCGCCAGCTATTAAGACATATGTACGGTCTCTACGTCATTCACTTCCAAATAATTTAAACTGACACTTCTATAAAACCTAATGACAACCAGAAATTTATAAAGTATTATGAAAATCGTTAAATACGCACTCGTTTATCCACAGATGCGGAACTATATGAATGCATTGTATGGCGCGTATTTATGCTTCAAAATCACGGACTACAGTGTCGAAAGAGCAAGGACAGGTTAGAGAAATGTAATATGAGATATTTTTATTACACGCTATGCACATTGTCTTTAACACTCCAACGTACTTTCCGCTCTTTCACTCTCATTTCATAATTTGAAACTGTATTATTTTGAGTTTCAACTCTTCCACATGCTTTGCAAACATTACATTTCTCCTATAAATTTTACAAATTTAGGGCCCTGAAAATAAAATTTGTTCATTATTTCTAATGAAACTGATCTGAAATCAGTTATGTATAGCGGGGGCCACAAATCACCGTAAGTCATAACAACTGCTTTCCACAAACGATTGCATTTATTAAGAAACTATAGAACTATTAAGAAAAGTTGATTAACGTAAAAAAAACTAAAACACACACAAACACACACATATTTAATATCTTCAAATCAACACATTACTTTCTCCTTTATCAAATATGGCTTCTAGCCGCACCAACGGTGGATACGTTACATCCAAGTGTACACAAGATGTGCCGTTGATACACACCCTTCATTACGCCCTACGCCGTTCAATTCGGATAGCAACAACGGCGCATCAAACTGTACAACGGCATAATCAAGGGTGCTAAATGGTGGATTCGGATGGACCTTTAGTTTGGCTGTGAATTAAGTAAGTGTACGCATACATTTTTTCATGTTCTCCTATCTCATCGTTCCTGTGGAGTGGAAATGGAGGGCACCCTTTATTACGAATTGAATAACTACAAGGAATTATATAATCATCAGTTTCTTTTTTATTATTGAGTGGTTTGGCTTTTGGATACTATTTATTGGACCTGTTACTTGGTGGTATAAGTCGCCAGTTGGTGTTGGACGGGTTCTGTTAGATTATAAATTCTTGATGGCCAAATTGGTTCTAGTTTAAGATCAAGTATGGGGTTTCTCGTACTATGTAATCAGGGAAAATCCATTCATGAAGCAGTCACGTTAGGATCCTGTTTTGGTACGTGAGTATTTGATTTATATTTACTTTCTATTGTAATATGTTATTTGTTGAATATTAATAATTTATATTTTTCTCCTTTTGATTTTGTTATAATAAATGTTATTGGTTTAAACTAAATTCAGTTGGCTTTCGTATTAACCTGCATAAATACTTTACAATATCAGTAAGATATAGCTTTTAAGTCGTATACTTCGGAACACGGGGCTAAGCTACTTCACTGGTTGGAACTCCATTCCAAAGCGATCCTTCCTTTCATTCTGCTTGATTTTGCTCACTCGGAATGTAAGGTGAATGCTGAAAACTAAAGTGGTTTAGAGACTGCTAGACACAGACGTTCTCGGGTCAAGATCATAATGTGAGATGGGACAGGGTTTCTACCTTCCTTTACCCAGATTTTAATTTTTGTATTTGTCATTAATAGGAAGTTCTCACCCATGTCCTCATTGATCGCGCTGAATTTTGCTTTAATTAATTTCTTTATTACTTCGCCTTTTAATTGTAAAAAAAATCGTTTTGCGGAAGGCAAAACTTTGTGGATCCATAGTGCGCTCTAGGTTAAGTTTCTTCATTCCACGGCCAAGCAAAAAGGTGTAATACTCCCTGTAAATTAATTGTTGTAGTTGATATTCTGTCTGAACCATATAATATGATCCATTGTTAATCCGTTCCAGGTTGAGTCATTAGAACAAATGCATTGTTTTTTTTATTTTCTTTGTAGGTGATTGAACATGAAGTGTCGAGAAGAACCAACAATTCCGACACATTATATTGTTTGAGTTTAATCTAGATGTGCCAGCCTCGGAGATTAGCAAAACGTTTGTGTTATGTATGGTGACAACATTATTAGTAATAGAACTGCCCAAAGGTGGTATTAGTCATTCAAGAAGGAACACTTTGATATGAACGACACCCCACGGTCTGAACGTAAATCAACAATAACAAGTGAAGTCATCTGCGCTTCATTACATGCTCATCATTAGCTGATTTGGTGAGGCCAAAAAGAATAAGTCACTTGAGCTGTTCTACTAGAAATGTGATATTTAATTCTACGCTGTATTGCGAACAACTGCGTCGGCTTCACGCGGATATGGCGTAGAAATCACCTGCAAAGACGTCATCTCGTGATTCTCCAGATGGGCAACGTCCAATTTCACAGTGCAGTCCTTCAGGAGCTGAGAATAGAGGTCTTACTACATCCGGCATACTTCCCAGACCTCGCATCTTCGGAGTATCATGTGTTCGGTGCCGTGTCAATCGCATTCCGTGACAGATCCCTCTCCAATAATACGGCACTGAACTCTTGACTTGGATGATTTCTTTACTTAAAAACGGGTAGAGTTTTACCACAAAGGAATGGCGTAGTAGCTTCCTTGATTCGTGGTTAGTGTTTGAATGAACTGGTAATAATACCTACATAATTTCTGCACCAACGCAATATTCACTTCAACTTCCTAGAATTCCTAGGAATTCCTTACAGTAAACCTCTAGCTAGCCAGCTCTTAACCTAGATTGAATCTAAAACAGTGTAGTAAAATTCTGTTGTAAACAAATTGTATAATCCGTAAATACAAGAGATGTACGTACCATATCTGGTGTTCCTTTTGAGATATTTGCGACAACATTTAAGGACAAAACATGCTAATTTTTGAAGAGCTGTAACTATGGATACAGGTGGCGTAGAAACCCGTAACTTGGCGTTTATATTAAGAACCCTTTCAAGAATCAATGTACCAAATTTCAAAATATAATAACCATGGGTGACATTTCACCTTTTTTTTTTTTACCTGGTTTGGTATGGAATGACCAGTAGACCAGTACGCAAATGCTGAGCAAAAGTTGTTGTTGCTACGTGCAGGAAAAAAAAAATGTTTATGTATGTGCGTCATAAAGATTGTTGAAGAAAAAAAAAATTAACGAAACGCTACTTATAAAAAAAAGGTTTAGAATCTTTAATAAAACATTGGGAATCAAATTATGAAACTTATCTGTACCTTTGCAAGAGCCTGAAGATAATTTGCAGCGCACACGTGCAACAACATCTAACAGAAGCGGATGATAAAAATAGATTATTAATACGCTTAAGGCAAAGAAAACAAAAGAAAAATATCAGAATAAAGTAGATATAAAGTCAGAATAAAAGTAAGGAGGTGCTTTTTAGGAAAATGTAATAAAGATAATTCCCTCAAGACCTTCCTTCTTTATTATTTCATGAGATTTGTTTGTATTAATTTTACGGGAACTTGAATCTTCCAAGATTTAAGTCGCAGTACATTTGATTATTACGTGAATCAGTTTCCAGGATTGGTTTTTATATAAAATCAACTTTTATTTCATATATCTTATACAGGATATTTTAAAAGCGATGGTTACGCCGTAAAATACGAGGGGCATACCGAATGTCTGTTGACCATTATATCAGAAAGTATTAATCCAAAGTTAATTCGTTTTTCACAGCGCATAGAGTGATTATTCTTGGATGTTTTCACAAAGTTTCCTTAATACAGGTTTTGCTGAGCCTAATGGATGTGAAACATAAACAAAGAACTTTCATTTTTTCTGACAGCAGAGGGATGTACTGTCGCTAACATCTATGAAAGGCTGAAAAAGGTTTTATGATGAGGAGGCATTGTCTACGTTTTTAGACTCTTTTAGACAAGCTAATATTTCATTATAAAAGTATTTTGAGCCAGGCAGGGTGTGACGTACATATTGATAATTTTTTTGTAACTTCTTAGCGCTTATAGGTACTTTACCAGAATATGCTTTTTTTCCAGCAGAAAATAATAACTTTGTCGCAGAAGTTGGAGAATGTAATGAGCATTGTTTATTGTGTAAGCTTAAGCAATGCATTAAAGAAAAACACTACGAGATTTGGGCCTAAAGTCTGAACCCACAGAATAACGATTAACCAAGTTCCAAGTTTTATGAACACATTTAAGCTCCTGGATGATTCGCCAATCGTAAGAACAAATACAGAATTCCTGTATGATTCACATTTTCGTACAACGTAGGTCAAGTCAACTACACATTCAACATTCACAAAATAACCAAGGCACCTACACAACAGCTCATCACTACTGTTATCGCCCATAAAATTAATTTTATCTTAGCAGCTTTTTTTATTCAATATTTTAAATTTAGTCTTCATTCATACGTATTTCTTATACGCCACTGATTTCCAAACGATTTTTTTACCATTCAATTTTGCGTTTTAGTGTTTTACAACCAGTAATTTATGTTATATTTTTAATGGACAAAGCTCTAGGCCTGGTATTAATGCTACATAATTATCTATAGTGTCTATGAAACTGTTCAAAGTTTATTTACAAAAATAATATTTTTGTACAAGTTTCGATGGTTGTTCTAAAGCAGTGATGCCCAACCTTCTTTTGCCCATGGGCCACATTAAAATTTAGCACCATCTTCTCGGGCCAGGGCATCCTCTGACATAAATAGCATACACACAGTTTAATTGCAGCTTTTAATTTTAATTTTATTTATGGCCTCTAGGCATCTACGGCTCAGGCCGTGAAAGAAGACGGGAAATGATTCCCGAAGGTGTCGGCCAGAGCTTATGTTGAAGGTGTCATCCCGGCATTTGCTTGGTGTGACTGAGGAAAAACTCTGGGAAAAAACTTCAGTCAGGATAGTAGGCGCTGGAATCGAACCCAACGACCTTCCGAATGCTATGCAAACGTTGTACCACTGAGCTACGGCGACTCGATGTTGCTGCTTTTAAACGCTAATATCGCAAATGTAAGAAAATTCTTCACACATACAGACAATTAATTAATCTTTGTAAAAAAATAGCAAGAGGCCAAAATCAAATAATTAAAATTGTTTCCTGGTACTTATAATTTTTTAACATAATTTTATGTTGTTAGTATGCGTTGCATTCTGTCTTTTCTCAGTTACGAAAAGTTAATTTCATGTATAGATTAAGAAGGAGAAATAAAATAAAACCTTCTTTTAACATGTTTATGGTAAACAAATGCAACATATGTATCGAGGCGGTTAGAGAAAAACTGCTGGTCGGACCTGCCTGGCGAGCCGTTGGTTGGGCATCACTGTTCTTAAGAGAGAGAGAGAAAAAAAAACAGTTGTATCTTACTTCCTATTTGAAATTTTCCATAGGATCCCTCTCTAAAGAATTATTTCATACGTACCATTAATTTTCCAAATATCAGTATTGAATTTTGCTCATTCACTTACGTGTTTTAAATTCATTTCCGGAGAATCCGAAAAATACTTTCTGAGTTATTGGTAACGGTATGAACATGATTTGCCAGCAACATACATGATCGGACGGTTATTTCCTTACAAGACACGAAAGCAATCTCGACTTATGTCACAAAATGTATTTATAGAACATCGTTTATGGGGTCTCATATCCATTTTACATTTTGTAGAAGTTTGCAGGAGTCAAGGATTAATGACCAATGCAAATAGTCGTTTTATTTTTCTGAAAACTGTAAGAAGAAAAAAATTAACTATTTAATGGCGTTCTGGAATTTTGTTTATATTTTACAAAGTGATGGCGCTGCTACCTACCGGATCATGAATTAGAAAGACTCTCATCCAGTCTCGTGGTCATACCAAGAACTATCAATATCCTTCTCAATAAAGTGGAAAAAAATAAGTATCAATTTCTTTATTATCTTCTTAAATATTTGCATTGCTTTTTTCACCTGCGATTTGTAAGGATAGTGGACTACCAGGAATATCCATTCGAGTAGGATGTAGCCCGCGGTTCGCCTCTTGGGAAGGCATGTCGTAGGAGATATTACTTTTTAGCATCAGACGAACATCAAGACACGTAATATTTATTATGCTTACACTATTGTTCTTGCTCAGTAGATGTAAAGTCGGCCCATCCTGACTGAGGCCTTTCCAGAATTTATCCTCAGACACACCAGGAAATAACCGAGATGGTACTTTCAACTTAGGTTCTGACCGACATTTTCCCGCATCCTTTCCCCTCCACTATCCCGGCCGGAACCTTAGATGCTTAAAGTCTGTAAATAAAATTCAAATTCAAAAATGAAAGTAGGCATAGTTTTGGAGGTACCACTGGTTTAACTTAGGAAAAAACTGGAAAATACTGCAAAGATGGCCAATCGTTGAAATCGAACCCAGGACCTTCCAAATACGAAGTCAACTGGGTAAACTTCCAAACTGAGTCAAATATTCTTTTTGTGGTCATTTGACTGTATCTCACAGACAAAATTGACTATTGAATACCCATCCTATTGGCTATTCACAAAGGCTGAAATAGACCTACCACTGGGCAGTAATCTAATCCAATATAGCCAACAAGCGTGGTACGACCCAGGAAGAAGAAGTCGTCAGTCGAAGTTGACGAGAAAATAAAGATGGGAAGAAGTTGACAAGTAAACCCAAGAAGAACGTACACCAAACATGAAGAAATCTCTCTCTCAGAGGAAGCCAGATGCTAAGTTTTAAATGTTCGCCAAGAAGTGGACCAATGAATCTTGAGAGAAGATTTCGAATAACAAATGTGTATATACTGACCCAAACAGACAAGACAAGAAAGAATTCTCATGTATAACCCGACCAGAATAGGAATAGACGTGGCAAGGTTTGAAACTACCTATGAGATGTGACGAAACCGTAAACAGGCACAGATGTATTGCTACCCTTCCACTTCTCGCCTGAAGTGTTGCCATCCAAAAGCTGCTGTTGCTGGTTGTTTTGCATTAATTTTAGCAGTAAAATATTAAAAATTAATATTGCAATTGCAGTATATTGATTATTAAGCAGTTACATTTATTGCCATTGTAAACCACATATAGGAAGGAGGGTAGGTGACTGGATCAGGAAGTAAAAAAAAAATGTTAATAAAAAATTCTTATATGGTTGCCATCCCTCTTCCCACCTCTTACATCTCTCTAGAGAGTTTTCTAGTTTCTTTCTTGACCTACGCTAACAGAACAATTTACCTAGACCTCATGGGCCGGGCGATAGTGTCGTGGAATTTGGAAAGGCAATGGAGAGGTGCAACTCCCGCGGCCTGCCATCCTGACAGGTTTTTCTACGGTTTGTCCTCAGTCACACCATGCGAATGCTAGGATTGTATCTTCATAAGAGGCCCTGGCCGACTAGCTTCCCTCATCATCTCCCTTTATCTATCCTTACCTGTACCAATGATGCTTAAAGGCCATAAACAAAGTTTTTAAAAAATATTATTTTTGGAAATTTAGATGCATACTCGTATAACAACGTAGAGCGCTCACCTCTAGTGGTTGGGTTCTTGATTCGATCCCAGCTCATGCCATGTGGTCTTTGTGGTAGACAAGCACCGTGTTGCGTGGTTTATCTTCGAGTTTCCCCGTTTGCTCCCACTTTCTTCATTCCGTCAATCCTGTCATCATCATCCATACGGTAGGAGCCAAAAGTTGGCTAAAGGCCTTAAATAAAATTCAAATATAGGCCTATATACCAGGACGAACACTAAGGATAATAGCACTCACGAGAGAGTAATTTTCTTCTACACTGTTATTATCAAACGACCTTTAACCTTGAACAAGTACCTTTGCTTTCCGTCCCAGTGAAATGCTGTTAAGCTCCTTAATTATATTTCGGCCCCTCCCACAACTGCTAGTAGGAAGTAGTCAACTTCAGGTATGAGACCAGTTACCCACAAATGCAATACAAAATTAAAAAAAATAGTATGTCTTATGGTATACTATCCAGACTACACCTTTGGTAACACTGCGTATGTCCTTGACAAGACTTCTGCTGCAGCACGGAAACAACCACTAGAAACCTCAACTTCGCGTCTATTCCTATTCTGGTCGGGTAGTACCTAAGTAGTAAGGAAAAAAACCCTTCAGAAATAGCTTTCCACGTTACTTCAGTTGAGGATTACTCCACATAATATGCCGCCGCCAAGCTCTGCAATAAAAGCATCTCAGGGATCCATGAATCAAAGTAACTTTATCGCAACCTCACACTTTGGTAACTTTACCATAATCACACCACACACCACTCTGGAGCCAAAATTAATGTGGATATATCATTCATTTTCATCAAAAAATAAAAAAAGGAAAATACAAAACAATGAAATGACCATTACCAAGATACTAATTAAGATTCACACTAAAATTTATCAAATGAAACACAAAGCAGTAAGAGGAAAAAATCTTCAAGAAACAGCAACATTAGCAGTAGATATAAAAGTTGTTATATTATCGTTATTTGAAACCAAATTAAACCATAATTCTACTGAAGACAACAGGATTGAAACTTTATAGGAAGGACAGACATGACTCTCCTGTTCCACTTCAGTCTCTTACACATTCTTTCATAAAACAAATCGTTCTCATAATTTACAGGACCGTAATTCCACCACTGTCGTCACATTACATCTATCTCAAACTCACATGAACGAATTGCTTATATCTTATTTAAGAGATATATTAAACCGTTTCTAGCCCTTTTACGCAGCGCTGAACAATATCGTATTACCTGAAAATATCTGGTATAGTAAAAAGTAATCCATTATTTTGCCAATAGATGGCTTCAGTGATCTGTATCTTGCGTTGTATAAGTCCGATCGAGTTCAACAAGATGGCGTTCAAACGATGAGATTGCGTACTACAAACACTGTTCAGATAGTTGTGATGAGTTGACTCAGTGTTGTGTGAGCGCGCGTCAAAATGGACACTAGCAAAGAGAAAATACGCTATATTTTACAGTTTTTCTTCGATAAAGGCGAAAATGCAAGCCAGGCAGCTGCAAATGTGAATAGTGTTTATGGTCCTGATACTGTAACAGCCAATCACGCGCTATTTTGGTTTCGTCGATTCCGTGCCGGTAATTTTGACGTCAAAGATGTACCACGCACTGGAAGGCAAAGTGTCGAAAAAATCATGGACATTGTCGCGTCCGACCGTCATGTAAGCACTGTTTCGATTGCCCAAGAGCTAAACATTGCACAGAAAACCGTGTGGAACCATTTGCATAAGGCTGGATACAAAAAGAAGCTTCATGTATGGGTGCCACACGAGTTAACGCAAAAAAACCTCATGGACCGAATTTCCATCTGCGAATCACTGCTGAATCGCAACAAAAGCGACCCATTTCTGAAGCGGTTGGTGACTGGTGATGAAAAGTGGATCACTTACGACAACGTCACGCGAAAATGGTCGTGGTCGAAGCGCGGTGCGCCGGCGCAAACGGTGCCCAAGCCAGGATTGACGGCCAGGAAGGTTTTGCTGTGTGTTTGGTGGGATTGGCAGGGAATTATCTACTATGAGCTGCTCCCCTACGGCCAAACCCTTAACTCGGAACTATACTGTCAACAATTGGACCGTCTCAAGGCAGCAATCGCCCAGAAGCGGCCAGCTTTGGCCAATAGGAGAGGCATTGTGTTCCACCAGGACAACGCCAGGCCACACACATCGATAGTGACTCACCAGAAGCTCCGGGAGCTTGGTTGGGAGGTTCTTATGCATCCACCTTCTAGTCCGGACCTGGCACCGAGTGATTACCATCTGTTTCTGTCCATGGCGAACACGTTTGCTGGTGAAAAATTCGCGTCAAGAGAGGCTTGTGAACATCGACTGTCTCAATTTTTTGCCAATGGGGACAAGGGCTTCTATGAGAGAGGCATCATGATATTACCTTCCAAATGGCAACACGTTATCAAACAAAACGGCGCATATGTGACCTAAAGCGGATCATTCTAACTATGGTAAGTCAAGCCTTCAATGTCATGCAAAAATAATAGATTACTTTTTACTACACCAGATATATACACTTAAGCAGAGCTGATAGTGGAAAAGCCTTGTCAAATATTTACTTTAGTCTCTGTTCATTAACCTCAATATATGCTAAACAAGATTTATCTTATGCATTAGATTCGACACTCGACAGAAATCCTCTTCCTTCTTCCATAGCAAGTAAATTAATAAACACGAAAGTTAATGCGCCTACTCTCGGAGCGTCAAGTAATAATTCCAAGTTCGGGGATTCTGTTGATCGATCTAGTATCTATCCGCACGCGAATCATAATTTTCAGATTACTTAAGATCTAGGATTTATATCGGAGTTTCAAGTTTTAGATCACGGACTAGATAATACGAAAAGTTTTGTATCAAGCATCTAGGTCTGAATTACAAATTTTGATTTTAATAAGTCAATTCAAATCCAAAGTTTCGGTTCTAGAATTTGAATTTTATTTCCAAGTTTCATACCTCTCAAATCTGGTCATTTGGATTCAAATCACGAGTTCCAAATGTAAGATTAAAATCAAAGTTCCAAGTTTTAATTCTTGTGCGCGAATACGACTAAAAATAGTTCTGTATCAAGGTCCTGGATCCAAATTATAAGAATCGTAAGTTTTGAATTTATAATCTAGAGTCGAATCAGAATGTAGAGTCCGGGATCCGATTCCTAGTTTCCGATTTGCGATATGAACATTTTCCACCCAAGCTCTGGATCTGAAACTCAATTATCAAATCTAGATCTATTAAGAATCCGGGGCCCAAAGTATCATTTAGTAAATTAGCAGTACCATCAAGGTAATGTTACGGCCAGAGCTCAAAGGGGTTACTGTGTCATTCGGGGTCAAGTTATTAATCAGGTCATCGGGTCTATGTTTGGGACCCGAGTGACCCAGTAACCGGATTTCGGTTCGGTGACTTGGAGGGTAAAACGGAGTCTTTCTCTTGCATTCGAACAGTGTTTCTTTCAGGGGTGGCCGTACCTGGTGGTATTACCCACACGGAGCACGAAAATACGAGGTCGAAAATTTCTGGATCATTAAATTCTCAGACTGGGTCAATAGCATCAATTTTCGGACGGGTCAGGACGGATTACCAGGTCAATAAAAGTGACCCGGATTCAGCTCTAACTACGGTTATACACTAATCAGTTCTTGGATAAAATGATAACAGTCTTGGAAGACAACGATGAAGTAACGTTTGTAACCACTCCAATACCAGGTAACCATTCCGAGGAAGCACTTAACATAGTAAAGAATTAACCCTACGTTTTGTTTATCCTACTTGAGTAATCAAAAGAAAGTAAGCGATTGGTAAAATGCCCTTAAAAGAAAGTAAACACAAGGAAATAGAAACAAAGGATTCTCTCAATCTGGAAAGTTGTTTTGGTTAATTGAAGGAAAACTATTTAAGATGAACAAAAACAGAACTTCCGGTTCCTTCTGGAGAATATCCTTTTACCTCCTCCTCTGTGTGTGTGAGAGAGAAAGACAGACAGAGAGAGAGAGAGAGAGAGAGAGGGAGAGAGATTGATTGCGGGTTGTAGAGAAGTCTGAAAAGAAGAGAAAAAGATCGTGTTAGCGCAGGAAGCCTTTCCTGCAGGGGGATGAAGGGGAAGGGGACAGACGTAAAAGAGGGTCTTAACTCACTCGACCTTGATCGAACGGCGCGTAAAGGGTAGGTACCGTGACGAAACGACTCATCCTGGTGGCATTTTGCTATAAGTCGATTAATTTCGACCGGTGGACCGTAGAGAAGAAAGAGAGAGCGAGAGTCCTTTCCAATCAAACAAATCGAAAAACCAGAAGAAAAAGATAAAAAAAAATCCGGTCAAAACTTAGTGAGGAAACAAGAAGGAAAAACTCCAGAATTTTCCTTCTTAGAAGCCGGCTGGTGTTGCCATATCCACAGGGGATTTCGTGAGTATTATATAAAAAAAAATCCCTAAAAAAAGCTAGAAAGAGCGCCATCTTGAGTTTAAAGCCAGTCTTTATTAGTCTGTCCGTCGAAGTGCATCCTGGGTAATGAACAGTGGAAGACTCTTCCTCAAAGATGAAATATAGAGAGGCACGCCCACTTGAAATTCATGAGGCACCACTCCTAGAAATTCAAGCTTGTGATGTATGGGCAACTTATCATTCATTGAATATTACAGAGTTGTTTTAAAACGTATCAAAATTACCCTAGCTCCAAGAATTGGTGATTTCTATTCCGTTTTGTATCTTCAATTCTTTATTGAGATAATGATCTCCAAAATAAATAAGTGGCTTCACTCGCCCTCATGCTGTATACAGAAAACTCTAGGTTCGATTCGCACTGTTATATGCATATTAAAAGAATCCGCTTCTAATATGTTTCAAAAACATCTTTTGCACAACGTTTGATTAGATCTTGTGTACTCTTTTGTTACCTATGATTTTTTTAACATTTGTTTTCACAATTCTTGTACACTCTTTCATTATGTGTCACTATTTGAACATTTGTTTTCACAATTCTTGTACACTCTTTCATTACGTGTCACTATTTGAACATTTGTTTTCACAATTCTTGTACACTCTTTCATTACGTGTCACTTTTTGAATATTTGTTTTCACAATTCTTGTACACTCTTTCATTACGTGTCACTATTTGAACATTTGTATTCACAATTCTTGTACACTCTTTCATTACGTGTCACTATTTGAAATTCTTTTGCGTAATTCTTGTACATTTCGCATTACTTATCTATATTTGAATACTTGAGCACTATATCTACTACAATTACTATATGAATGTCATATTTGTCGCCGCTTATCAAGAAAACAATATACTGCTAAAATTAAATTATTCTTGAATTATGTTTACAAAAGATCCTTGGCTTGAACGTAGTGACCATCCTGACTGGGATCTTTCCAGCTATTTTCCCTCAGTTATATCAGGCTAATTAATCTTCAAACTAGACTCTGACGAACCTCATTCCAATATCCCTTCACCTAACTTTCCCGGGTTGCGTCAAATGTGTTTTTAAATGTTGTAAATAAAATATGTAACAAGTTTGTCCCGAACAGCATATCATTTGAAGTAATATAGGGAGAAACGGAACTCCACAGAAGTTTCACATGTGAAAGCAGACACAAAAAATATGAGAATTTTCCAGTCACAGGGGTTCCAACTCAGAGTCAGCTATGTAAATCTACATAAAATTAATATTTCTCGATAAATTATAAACAAAACACTAATGTAATTTGTATTAATTCTTTCGTATTTGGAAGTTATTTTGTATCAACACGGCAGATATTATAAGCTACAATGTGAAATTGGATTTCCAGGGTTGCTAACCTGATATAAATTTTTATTTTTGGCAAATATCACTTCACCAATTTGTTTACATAAATCGTCAAATGTGCAACCTTTAATGCAGAGTTGCCAATTGTGAATAATATACGTTGTACGAGATGTAATGTTTTCGTATCGAATAGTTTTCGACTTGGTATTTTATTGACAATTTTCATATAATTATCACCTCCACTACGAAATAATAAATTAAATAAACGAGCAATAGTCATTAAAAAATAGATATAACTTTTTTACCACGTTGGCAATACTGTCAGGATGACATGTTTTAACTCAACAATGTCTAATGATTGAAAGAAAATAACCTCCTTTAAAACGTATGTATTAGGACCAATTACTTTAATGCATACTATTTATCACTGAAAAAGTTTATTTCGAGCTGGAAAACTTGTTTCTTGAAAACAAAGCCCAATTTCAGCGTGGTAAAATAATCTTTCCTTGTTTGTTTTTTGTGAGAAATTTAACTGCAAATTTTTTTGGTCGAACTCAGTTATACCCTACACTTCCGAAAGTAAAGTTCCCAATATATTTTTGTTCCTATATTGCCTATTGAACACGGTTTTAAATTGAAAATACATGAGTACGAGCAAAAGTACCCGCCCGTTGGTGCGGGGTGAATACTATAATATATTGGCAACAATCATTGGACCATTCTACAATACTCGCTTCCACGTGCTTAACTTCGTAAGTTTTGAGGGGGTTCTACGACCCCTTTATCGTAACCAGACTCTCCTATGTGTAGGGGAGAACACACAAACACTTATCCTTCAGTTCAGACTTGACGGAGAGGAATGCGGTTTCTTGATGGCTCATCTACGTAATATTCCGGAAATACGAAAAAAGGGATGATCAAAATCGGTCCAGTAGAACGGCTGGACGGACTGGACAAAGCAATTTTTTAGCAAACTTTTTTAATATATAGATGTTAGAAAAACAATAGATGAGTTTCGAAGGTTTGAAAATTCTATTATGAGCTAATTTTAAAATTTCTAAAAAAAAAAAGCTTATCAGTATTGCTAATTCGAATTTAGTTCAAGACACATTTAAGATGAAATGACTTCATACACCATCATTTCTATGCTAAATATGTAGGAGAAAGTTGGACAAAACGAGGAGGTGTCGATTAAATTGACCATACTGTGTATAGTAATCAACTAACCAGAATGCTTTTCGGCTCAAATGAGACTTCCATCCTTCTATTACACAAGCATATAGTTAGATAACTCAGTACTGTTTACATTTATCCTGGAAATTGCATTTAAAAATGTTAATTTCCTCATTTTGCCCAAAAGCTCTTATAAAATGGGGTAGTCTGATAAAATGGGGTAGTCTGATAAAATGGGGTAGTTTGATAAAATGGGGTAGTCTGATAAAATGGGGTAGTCTGATAAAATGGTGTAGCCTGATAAAATGGGGTAGTCATTTAAATCAATAGTATATTTCATAGAAACTCATTAACATATAATCTGTGTTTATGAGTGCAGAAGATAAAGAAACAGTGATAATAATATAGGAAGATAAGGTTTCAACAATTAAACCACTGTTAAATTTAGATAAATAATGTATTTTCTGTTTTGATAAGTTATACAAATAATGCAAAATGGTTTTGTACATTCCCAATACAATACCTCTTTCTATTGTTATCTAAGACAGATGTAACTGTTCCAGAAAATAGCAACTTAGAATCAATTAGCCCCATTTTGCCCAACAGCTTGCCTTCCCATTTTATCCAACTGTCCAGATTTTAGGATTTCAAGATGCCTCTCCTTAGCAAGTTACAGAACATGAGAAAAGTTACTACTATATTGCACCTAAATAAGTGTAAAATAAGGCGAGGTACTTATATTTTGCAGTCTTGGTTTAATAAACCTACAATCGAGCAACAAACTTCATGTTGAAATAAATCAAAGCGTAGAGAAATATACGATTAAAAAAAAAAAAAACTCCACTCGGAGACACACTATTCATGAAATCAAAAACTGCAACTGACGCAACTGTCTCTGTGGTGCATCCAGTAAGTAATTCAACTCCCACCTGGTAGATGGCATCATCAATCTGACCTCCTCCCCGTTCTAACCGACCTTCCAGTTTTATCAAACTTGCGCCTATACAGGTTATAAAACAGAATTTTTTATGTGATTCTTATTTAAGTTTCGAAATAAATATTATTTATCAACAAGTTAGTGAGGTGATTTTACTCACAATCGCAACGGCTCCGGTCCCTTGGCTATTTCAGAAACAGCACAATTCATTTTTATAAACTCGGTTGGCAACATTGATAACGTAAATGCTTAGGGTGGAAAAACCCACAGCACTTTTTTTATTGTGTCGTATAATGTTTAATTTAGAAACAGTGGGTTGCAACACTGACACACAGCAACAATGAAGACTGTTTTGGCGGCTCTGAGCTAGTCTAGCCAATACTTTTTCAACAAGATTTCAAGCACCTCTCTACACCTTCTAATTCCTGATATCTAATTTCTGGACACTGATGGACACACGGTCAAACTGAGCGGGATCATAAAGTCCTTTTAGTTATAGCTTCGCTATCCAAGAACTTCGACCTGAGCCAAAGTTGCCTAAATACTTTAAAATTAAATTCAAAATCAAGGGACTTAATAAACGAGCTTCGAAATTCATGCAAATGTTTGGTTATATATTTTCTTTTTGTGTTTACGTATAAACGTAAACCAACTGAGGCACCAATGTATAATTTTATTTGAAGAATTTAAAGATTAGTATTCCCCAAAACATTGAAAGTGGTGTCCTTTCTTATTATGCTAAATTTGCTTGAGATCCTTTCTGCTGTTTACACGTCATGAACTAATATTTTATACTTTTACCTTGGTATCGGCTTATCTCATAAGTAATGTATTCTTTTCAGCGTGAGGAAAATAACGATAACTTACCTAGAGCACTACCGTTAGTCAGGAAAATAGTCTCCATCGGACTCCACAACACTCTACCACCTGTCAACAAGTTGTTGACTCCCCCGCTGAAAGACATCACCGGGTTTTGAGGCAAAAGAACTGGGTCATTCTTAGTCGCACGTCATCCTAATTTTGCAGCGTTTTCCCGGAAAGGTGGTTTTGCAGGCTGCGAAAAAGATAGTAGTTTGTTGAGGCAAGATATGGGGTGAAAACGTTGGGTGGGGGAGTTTCTCTCAGTCACATCCCTCGATCTTAGCCCAGGTCCTTTTTCCCGTGTGTGGGTGTGCGTTATCAAGTGGATGAGCACACCCTTGCGATTAACCAGTGCAGGACGTTTCTCCAACAATGCAGTCCGTAGGCGTTCAAGCTACTGATGGTAGACATCTGCATTGATTGTCTGGTTACGTAGCAAGAGCTAAAAATGGATTATCTTCCACCAAACATTCAACATCACTTTGCAGGGATGGAGGTTCTGTTTTGGCAAGTTCCTGCGGCCCCCCCCCCCCTTTAGGTACCCACTGCTGTTTGCGTGTAATGTTATCGTAGAGGACCCACTTTTCATCCCCTGTCACCATTCTGTCCAGAAATGACTCACGTCTGTGATGGGTGAGCTGGAAACTGCACGTGTCAACTCGCTGCTGCTTCTGTTGAGTCGTTAACGCATGGGGTACCCATTTTCCGAGTTTCGACACCTACTCAAGGTCCTGCAGATGACGATGAACGGTCGAATGGGTGATATGGAGTTTGTTGACCAGTCATTTAACAGTTTACATTGGATTTGTCTTTAGTGCTGCTCGCAGGGCATCGTTGTCCCACTGCACATTTCTCGTTTCTCATGGCTTATCGGTGAGGCTGGTGTCGCGAGACCGAAACCTCTGGAACCACCTCTGGTACTTACGCACATCTACAGCACCCTGACCATATACGGCTTTGATGTTTCGTGCCGCTGCGCTGGCTGGTGAAATTCATACAGCATGGCATGCCGTATGTGTTCATCCGACACTGCCATGATCAAAGACGAGCCAAACTTACAAAACATGGAGTAGACGTGTTCTCCTTCCACACACTGCTTCACAATGAAGTGTCCTATATGACTCAGTTATGGCACGTGCCATCTACTTCACTATTCGCTCGTCAGATGGCGTCATTTCAGCGGTCATCGCACATACGATGGGATAAGCTGATATCTACATAAACGACAAATATTTTTTGTTGTCGTCCATTTTATAGACCTAAGTTTTTTTAAATTTTACTCCTTCTACTGAAAAATAAATATCTTCAAATGTATATGGGATTGAAAACGGTAAAATAAACAATTAAAAATAAAAGAATCAGTTAGACAAGAATTATAGCATATTATAAGTATATTGATTAGGCTACGAGGCATTCGTTCTTACATTTAACTTCCTTTTCAAAATTAAATACTATTTTATGACCAACATGTATTTATAATACTTAAACAGGCTGGTTCTCACAGTCAGTCTCTGTACCAGGGCTTTAATTTAGCTCCTATTGAACATAGAACTTTGAAATAAATCGCAAGCATACGTGTTTACCTCCCAAATTAGCTCTTATAATTGTCAAACGGAACATGATATCAAAAAGTGTTTTGTCTAGAAGATGTTAAAAAATATAGCTCTTGTTTCAAATGAATCAAAATCAACCCTTTCTGCCATTGAAAATTTTGAAGTTGTCCCGTTCCTTGTAGAGGTATCCCGGGTTGCCACTACTTTCAACAACATCATTATGTGATTATGCATGTACTACACTTGGGTGTGTACATTTTTGTTTGTTTTAAAGCTCTATATGCAATAGGAGATGAACTAAAGCACTGGCACGGAAGCTCAGAATCACCCTGTTTTTAAATGACAAACGTCGCAAGAAAACTTCCAAAATTAGTCCAAAAACTTAGGAAACAATGAAATTACTATTTAACCTCACCTTCTACGCGTGTTTATGAACTTTTCGTGCTTATATCCACAAGAAAAAAGCTTTGTGCGTGTTTATCCGCTCTAATAACTTTCTGTTTGTATCGCCCTATTTTGATTAAATTAATAGTCGAAAGATAAGTGGGGGGGTCATGATATCATTACATGTCGATCTTCAGTTTAGAAACAGCCCAATGGTCATTTCTTTTAATCCCAAACACGTGTTTACCCTATATTTCTTGCACGCTATGCTGTAGATCAATTGGACTGTACTTTGCAAGATGTTTTATGAGTATTGACATTAAAGCTTGATAGTTGTATTGGGTTGGTGCATAAGTTTTGCCACTTTTCTATTAAAAAGAAAATCAGTGGCATTTTTAGTATTCGTGCATACAAATTTGTCGTTTCATACTATCATAATCCTGATGCATGTAGGTACGTGTTGTGGATGAATTTATTAAGTTATTGTTGGTTTGCAGACACACAAGGCGGAGTACCAAGTTAACCGAATACAATGTTTCTAAAAGATCTGTTTATACAAAGTGATATATTATTATGTGCAAAATCTTACCGATGAATATCTGGTACAATAAGAAGGAAAATAGTTCTCTTTATCCATTGTCGAACCCCGCCACATTTTTTGAGATTCAGGGTTTCCAACTTAGAACCCATAGTCGAGTTCTTACAAGGAAAAGTAACATTACTACTCCTTCATAATTAATAAACGATCTATTAAAATATAGGTTCATCCTGGAAGTTGTGGTCATTTTAGTTGTTTATGATGTGCAATAGTTTGTTGAATTTGAATTTAATTTTAGGGTCTTTAGACAACTTTTGACGCAGGATGTATGGATGATGATGGGTGAAATGGTGGAATGAAGAAAGTAAAAGGAAACGGGAGAACTCCCGAGAAAACTACGGTGTTTGTTCACCACAAAACCCACATGCATTAACTGGGATCGAACTGACAACCACGAGCACGAAAAGTAAGCGCATTACCACCGAGTCATCACGTCCCACTAATAGTTTATTTTTGTGGTTAATTGGTAAGGCATATTCTATATTAGCCATATCTGGAGACCGTAGACTCATATAATGCTACCGTCTTTTCTCCAATTTCGTTTTCTTATTGCTTTCAGGGTCCTTGAAGTATTCTTAGGAAGATGTCCTTTCTTAACACTATTTGAATTCAAACTTGGGCATCGAGTATCAGAGACAACTCGTAATATTACCAAAGCTTTAGCAAATAAAGTAAGGACAATGACCGAATGGTTCACAAAATTCAGGGCCGGAGACATCTGAATCAAAGACTCCACACGTACCGTAAGACCATCATCCTTGTAGATAACGATTGAGGAAAATATGAAAGAGGGTCCGACAAGAACGCACGTAGATTTAGCGGAGGAGCTTAAACGTTTTACCAAATATTATGTGGAATCACCTCAGTGATATGGGTAAAACCATCGTTCATATACATTCTCTTCATTGCTGTTGCGACATCAAACCTAGTCTTTCCTGGACAATATTATGAAGAATAATTGAATTATGTATGACAACAGGAAGAGTTCGGGACAATGGCTTGATAAAATTGAACCTTCTTGATACATACCTGAACCTAAGTTGCACCCAAAGAAAGTTATGGTTACTGCTTCGTAGAGTGTTGCCAGCTTAATCCATTACAGCTTCCTTACACCAGATTCCACGATTACAGCGGACTCTTACTATAATGAATTGGACGCGGTATATCAGAAACTGAAGAACCAGCAACGAGCACTAGTTGACAGACATTTTGTAAGAGAATACAAAACCACACCGTGGAAGAAAGACCATGTAAAAATAATGGAATTGAAAACCAAAGTACTGACGCATCTAGCATATTCTTCCCGATCTTTCGCTCATAGACTATCACTCTCTAGCCCAATTCCTCAAGGATAAATGTTTTCCAGAATTTGACGATGTGAAAAGCACTTTCCAGAGGTTCATCAATCTTGAGACTCGAGTTTCTGTTGCAAGGAAATCCATGTATCTCGTTCGGAAAACTGGTCTATGTTTTCATTAAACATGTTAAATCATAGCTGCATTATTTCCTTTCAAAGTGGCCAATAACAAACAGTGGAAACTTCTAGAATTACCGGATAAAATTTCAGTTTCTGGCGTAGGATTGTCATTAATACGGTGAATGTCAGGATGTTGAAAGATAAGGTTATCGGATTGCTGCTAATGTTGTTGTTGCTATTAAGATATGATGTTAATATCTTTGCCAATGGCCCTACGTCCATTTACTGGACATTTGGTTCCCATAGTGATGACGAAAGAGCATATGTTAAACATTGAACACAGTATTACAAACTGAATATTGTAACTGGATAAACGCGGAATTCTGAAAACCTCACTTCCTATATTTTTCAGTTTGCGACAAGTGAGCCCAAGCGTTCAATGAACCTACGCAGTGCCATTTGAAAATTTTGATGTCTTACTGAACTTCAAACAACGCGAGAATTTGCCACTGAGTCAGATTGTCATCTAGTAAAACTCTCCATATATATGGAGCGTATGGGGATACGGACCAACAACGGGAAGGATGGATGCTGTACAATCTTCTCTGACATCATAAATATCAGGGTGTTACCATCTATGTCTCTGCATTCTGTATATGGCCGTGCCTGTAACCAATAACAAACCTTTTGTTGTCTGCATTGTTACAAACGATGAGCATTGGTCAATCTGGAGATATTGAAACTGTGGCTAAGGCGGGCAACATCACGTCCTAAAGCTGATCTTCATGCACACAAGGCACTGTGGAGCATGGAACATGAAGAGTACTATCTGAGACTGCTTCCGAAACAAAAGCCAGTACTGCAAAGCATAGTTATTAACTGTTGTGTCTTGCAGAAATCAATCGCCACATAACACAGGAATATTCCCACTGTAGGAATATTTATCGAAGATTATGGAATATCCCAGAAATATCCTAGTCCATACATGGAATTTACCAAAATTAGTTTTTGCTATAGACCCCTCTTATTAGGACTTAGATCGTTATTAACTAACTCTATGGTTTACGGAACTCATAAGTTCATCACACCAGTAACGATTGTTTGCCATTGAATTCTACCCTGAGCAACACCAAGCTGGTTTAGATCATGAACATATATCTGTACAAGATTCCTTCTAATATTGACATCCGAACAACCTCCCAAGGATCTCTTTCCCTCCGGCTTACCAACCACGATAGAATATGATCTTGGCTTTTTCCCCATCCGAGCTACATAGCCTGCCGATCTTAGCTGCCAGTTATGATTTCATTATTCTTATAATGTCAGATGAATCATGTGGAGTTTTTTATTATGTAGTATCCTCCATTCTCCGGTCGTCTTGTCCCGTTTTGGCCTGTATATTTTTCTCACAACTTTACTTTCAAACACACACGCAATTTATGTTCTGCTGTCGTAGTATAACTTATTTAACTACAGAGTTGAGTATTACCAGCAGAATAACTGTTCTGTATATTTTTAATTTCAGCTTTCTTGCTATTAATCACGAGGGTAAACGTTTCTGAATCGCATAGAAACTTAAATTACCCGATGCTAGACGACTTCTTATTTCTTCTATGATCTCGTATTTGCTTCTTCTGTATGCTCCGAAGTATTTAAATTTGTTTACTTTTTCTATGATTGCATTCTTAATTATTATGTCTCTATTTCCTTACTCCTCTGCGTTTCGATTTGTTATCATGTATTTTGTTTTCTCTCCGTTCACCTCTAGACCTTCCGCAAACTTTTACTAACAATACATCGGTCTTTCTTTGAAACCTTACCACTTTGAATAATTTCTACATCGCTTTAATCCTTACAGCGTTAAAATAGTATTGTGCACCTTCTCTCATGTTCATTGATATTATATTCTTTGGGAACATGTTAGGAATATTTTACGTATACGTATTCCGGAATGATGCCAAGGATTATATTCGTGAGAGAACATTCCTTGCGCATTACAAACATTCCAGAAATTTTCTTGGAATAATGAGAATTTAAATGGAATAATGCCACTAGTACTTATGATTTAATAAGGTAAAGTAAGTTGTCACTTTGCCCATTCGGCAGCCATTTTAAATTATGCCACAGTTGCAGCAGCAGTAGTTGGCCTAAAGAATTTGACACCTCATTAAAATTAACGTTAAATAAAAAACAGGTTGATCAGCTATCACTCTATATGAACTGGTTCATTAAAGGTGTTATATTGAAATAATTTAGATGGGTGCCGTTAGTTTGGTGCACACGTAAGAGAAGAAACTACTTCATGGCCACATTGCCCGCTGTGGCAACTTTACACATCCTTTCCCTACAATTTCCTTTTCGTGACTTGTATCCTTTTAACTTACGAAGTTCTTTAACTAAGTTCTTAATACCATCAAAACAAAATTTTACGTAAAGCACTGTTTCTAATCTTTCTCTATTTATGGTTTATAGGGAAGAAAAAGGGATTAGAGACGGGGGAAAAAATCTCCTAAAAATAACGTTCTCCGGTTAACGTATCTTCTTTAACGGTTCCATCTGCTACAGCTTATCGGTATTTCAAATAAATCATTCGTAACATGTGATCCGTTTTGCTTGACTACGACGTCATCACCTTTTCTGAAAAAAAAGGAGCAAAACGAACTAGAAAAAAAAAGAAGAGAGAAAGAGAGTGAAAAAAAATGAAAGTAAGGAAAAAAAAATTCTAACCGAGACCGTACCGTAGGGCAGCCCTAAGCCGCAAAACAAATTTCTCACATCTCTGTGACCCATTTTCTTGCAGGACGGAGTTGAGCTATAAATCAAAGTTACTTTTTCTACTGTACGTCTATATTTAGGGAATGTCCCCCCCTTCCCCCCGTCTTCTCGTATTCGTTCTTCCCCGTCAGTGCTTTAAATTTTGAGTTTGTTTTAAAAAAGAGAATACTGTGTTCATTACATTTACATGGTTATGGTTTGAGCTTTTCGGCTACCTATACATATTCAGTTATATCACCGAATGTAATTGTCTATTTGAAACTAGTTGTGATATTAAAACAAATTATGTAATACAATTCAGACGAATAATACAAACTAGATTGATTACTTTTAATACGCTGGTACTACAATTTAATTTATTTGTGTAATTAACATGTTGTCCATAACTTGGACATTAATTTAAATGGACGTCGTGCATAACTTGAGCATTAACATTGGGAACATGTAGCATAGTTTTGATTGTCATAAAGCTATTAACTGGTTTACTTTGTAACTTTTTATTCCCGGATTTGATACCATCTACCGACCAACCTGACTAAGGCTCTTCCAAGTTTTTTCTCAATCACAAAGGCAAATGACGGAATGGTACCTTCAATTTAAGTCCTGGACGCATCCTTTCCCGTATCCTATCCTGGCTTGAGCCACAGATGCCTAAAGATCATAAATTATTCCAATTTAGTTGTAAGGTCTCAATCTAGAAATTAATATTGTACCAAAATGAGTACTGAAGTTCGAACCCGTGTGATTCCTTATTTGGCAATCCGCGAAGTCAACGACACGTTTCCACCTGGATCAAAGGGGGGTGAGCGTCTATCGATTTGTTCAAATAGGACAAATGTTATTATATGTCAGAAAATATGATGGACACATTCAACTCAGCACTTGTAATTTAAAATGGCGGTCTTCCACACATTTCTTTTATAATTTTCTCAAACTTGGGACTCTTATATTGTATATCCATCATCCTCTCTGCTAACGGTAATATGGAAATTTGCTGAAAAACCTGTTTCCACGGTGTTTAAATAAGTTATATATTCAAGCGAATATTGCCTGCAATAATCCATATAACGTTGCAAATTGTCTTCTATATTGCACAGTAAGTATTGCTTCTAGCTTTGCGGTATTTACAGACAAATCGTAATATGACCTTGTACTTTGTACTTGGTATTGTTGTAAAGCTGAGAATCCTAGCATAGGTTAGTAATTAGCCGCTTTGATTCCACTCCGTGCTAAAAACGTAGAAATCTGAAAGTTCAACATCAAGTGAGTGTAACTCAGTTAGTAGAACGTTTGTTTTACATTCATAAAGCCCTTACTGAGGATTGCTCATTGTTTTTCTCAATCACAATACGCTAATGCCGAAATGGTACCTACAAACTGGACAATAGCATTCTGACTAAATGTTTATATTAATTTTTTTATTTGAATGGTGTTTGACCAAATGTTTTCAAAAAATAATCTTCTTACTTCAATGGTGTTTGACTAAATGTTTTTAAATTAATCTTCTTATTTCAATGGTGTTTGACTAAATGTGTTTTTAATTAATCTTCTTATTTGGATGGTGTTTGACTAAATGTGTTTCAAATTAATCTTCTTATTTTAGTGGTGTTTGACTAAATATGTGTTTGACTTAATATTCTTATTTGAACGGTGTTCGACTAAATGTTTTTAATTAATCTTATTTCAATGGTGTTTGACTAAATGCTTTTAAATTAATCTTCATACTTCAATGGTGTTTGACTAAACATGTTTTAAATCAATCTTCTTATTTGAATGGTATTTGACTAAATGAGTTTTAAATTAATCTTCTTATTTCAATGTTGTTTGACTAAATCTTTTTTTAAAGTATCTTTTAATTTCAATGGCGTCTGACCAAATGTATTAAAAAATCTTCTTCTTACTTCAATGGTATTTGATTAAATTTGTTTTAAATTAATCTTCTTATTTCAATGGTGTTTGACTAAATGTGTTTTAAATTAATCTACTTACTTCAATGGTGTTTGACTAAATGTGTTTTAAATTAATCTTCTTATTTGAATGGTGTTTGACTAAATGTTTTTAAATTAATCTTCCTATTTCAATGGTGTTTGACTAAATGTTTTTAAATTAATCTTCTTATTTCAATGGTGTTTGACTAAATGCGTTTTAAATTAATCTTCTTATTTCAATGGTGTTTGACTAAATGTGTTTTAAATTAATCTTCTTATTTCAATGGTGTTTGACTAAATGTTTATAAAATTAATCTTGTTAACTTCAATGGTGTTTGACCAAATGCTTTTAAGTTAATCTTCTTATTTCAATGGTGCCGGATTATTTTTTTAAATTAAACTTCTTATTTCAATATTTTTTGACTAAATGTTTTTAAAAATTAATATTCTTATTTCAGTGGTGTGTCACCAAATATATATATTTTTTAAATTAGTCTTCATATATCAATGGTGTTTGACCAAAGAAGTGACATCGGGTTAAATACATGTTTGTGGCTTAGAGACAGACATTATCAACGAAAATCTGGTGAAGTTTCCTGACAGTGCATTTCTCTTCCATAACTAGTAGTCATTGCCATTACGGACTGTAAATCAGAGAACTGCATGGTCAACACTGACGGATGTACTGTCGAAATCCCTTACGTGGAATTAACGTACGTCAGCACGGCTAATGGTAAATGAAGAATGGAGGAGGAAGAGGAGTTAGGGGGGGGGAGAAAGAGCATTGGAGGATGAAGTCGAATCATCAGCAGTTTATGAACGACAACAATTGTTCATCAGGTATTTCTGGTGACAGGTGGCGATTTGTCCTTGTTAATCAGCGCAGACACTAAACACAATGATACGATCAGCTCTGTAACTTACGTATGGTTTATAATTATAATTGAATCTTGTTTTGAATTTGCGGGAAATTAATTTAAATCCTGATCCTTGTTTTGTTAACTGTTTATTAACCCAATTCTCAGGGTTCTAGCGGTTAGTGTCGCGGAATTGAGAACGGAACTGGCCAGGTATGCACAGACGAATCCTGTTCCTCGCCATCTTTTCGTAACTTTTTGAAAACATTTTTCTCCGTTTCATGAAGCGAGTATATAAGTTCACGGCAGCTACTTTTTGAATTGAATTAAATTGAATTGAACTCTATTTATGGAGTTTCATTTTATTTGACCCAGGAAGAGAGATGATCTCGGAAGCAACTCTGCCAGGACCTAGTTCGAAGGTACCATCTCAGCATTAGTCTGTCTAAATGTGAAGAAACCTTGAATAAACCTCAGCCAGGATGGTCGGCAGTTGGCGTCGAACCTAGGATCTTTGGAAAGAGAACCCTTCTTTTATCAACTGACCTATTGCCAGTAGGTATGAACGCTGCTTCTCAATTTTTGTCCCCGGAAGTATTTGCCAAAAAGGAAGGCAGCTCTAAAACGTATGATGAGCGAAGCCAGAGCTGCCTAATCATCGGTGCCTATAAAGTAAATTAAATTAAATTTATATTATATTAACTATTTATTATTAGTATCAGTTACCAATAAAGTAAGACACTTCAGGGTCATCCTCTTCTCGCTCTACCAGTAGGTTAGGTTCGTAACGTTAGATCATATCACGTTTTCAATTAGGATAAGTACTCAGTTGCCAAAGTTAAGTTATCAACAGGTTTATTTACATTTCGCAACTTGATTCTGGTCAGTGCTAAAAACTTTGAAACATCAACACAAAACATTTTAGCTCAGTTGGAAGAGAGTTGGTCTTCCATTGGGAAGGTCCTGGGTTCATATCCTCGCGCTGCGGTCCATTAAGACTTTTCCAGGACTTTTCTTCAATTATACCAGGCTAATATTGAAATTATATTTTCAAACTGACCAATACCTTTTCGCATTCTCTTTGTTACCTATTTCAGCCTATTCAATTCAAAGAAACCGCAACGTGCAAGACGTGTATGCTTTATTGCAACAACGCTGCTTTGTATTTACGTAGCCAGAAATTTCCAAATTTATGAGCTGAAGGACTTATTAAAGAAAGAGCATTGTGCATGCCGTGATATAGCATTTGATAACACATTAATTTTGCAGAACTCTGCAAATTATTTTACATCTTAATAAGAAAATACGAGAACTAAACCTACATTTGAAATTTGGTGGAGGAGTAAATTATACTTTTAACGGTCTCATACAAGTGGAATATGAACCATCAGATAAGGTTAGATCTTAAACCGTGTAACTCTTTTCCTTCATATTGCTCGACAATTGTAAATCAGTGAAAATTTTTGCATAGAATATTTTTGTATTCGAAATTGACAAGAAATAACGTTCCAATCTTCGTGAATATAAGGTTTTATTCACTCTCTATATAGGATGTCCCGGAAAATGATAGTCAAATATTTGAGAGTGAATCCGTGGCAAAAAGAAGAAAAACGTTTTCGAAATAAGCATAATTTTGGAGTTACAGGCATCCGAATTCCGAGAAGCATCGTAATCAATGACGTAATATCGACAAGTAATGACACAACATATCTGCTTAGCAAATCACAACCAAATATGTACCCAATACATCTATTTCAACTCTATTAGTGATTTAGCTAAGCCAATATATCTTCTGTCATTATCTATCGAGGTATGACGTAATTTGTGATGACGTCATTCCATTTATTCTTACTTGAACTTATCATCATTATATTTGAAACACCCTGTGTATGTTATTTTTCTTTTGCTCAAGTTATGTTGTTAGAACCATAATTGTACTAATTAAAATATGATATAAATCTGTTGTAACTTAAACCATAAGAGCTTTTGTTTTAACGTAAATAGATAAAATAATTATTTCTTAAAATCCGGAACAGAACATTAAAATTTAGGACGTATAATCACCATAATGCAGGTCATAAATAAATTTCAAATTGAAAATCAGATGGTCGTAAGATGTCACCATGTCAAGGCTAATTTAGAAATTATCAATATATGATAACAATTACAGTAAATAAAGTAACGATCGTGACTTAACAATTTGTACTGTAATATCTAAAATTATGGGAAATTTTCTTTTTTGAAATTTATTTTAAGTTTATGTTAAATATGGTTTCATAAATACAGCAAATCGAAGAAGAATTGTTGATTCGATTTATTAACATGAGAAAAATGATTGTGTGTACTGAGAATGATTTGTTTGGTGTGATCTACAGACGACAAAAATTAAATTTGAAACGATAAACGAAGTTAAATAAATATGTTTAAGCATCATTAGGGTCTTGTAGATTACAGGTACGAAATCAATGAAAACTTCAAGCAAATGGAATCTTGTTACTTACAAACTGCATCTATATTTCGGCTGAACTTTATTACCAAAAGATGAGAAGGTACATTACCTAGAAGACAAAAATAAAATATATTAATTATTTATATCTCAATGAGACAACTTTGAAAGAACAGCCCTCAGTAAAGCTCAATAAATAATTATTATCAACATTTTCCCCATTAATACAAAACAGCTACAAAATAGTATATATATATACAAGAACATACAAATCACTATATCCCTCTTCAACAACATTTAAATTACTGTATCTCTCTTCAACAACATATAAATGTCGGTGTATTGTTTTCTGATCATCTGTATTGTTTAGGAAATGATTTGTCTCTGGTTCTTTATATAATGCTCATTCAAGAAGTTTCCAGATTGCCCTCGTATAAAAAAAATACAGACCTTTGAAATTTTTTGTAGTTCTAGGTATGTCATTGTTTCGAAGAAAGCATAAACCTCTCCTCTAATTCTTTCTTCCTGTACAGGTCGCGAACTGAATCCTTGTGAGTGATACCCGAACTAAATATAGCTGGAATTAAAGCCGGAGCAACGAATAGCCATCGAATTCTGCGTCCAACTGCAGAAAAATCGCCACAGAAACGTATGCAGCCTGTGCAGATGATGCCTTTTCTCGTGCTCGAGTTTTGGGGCTGCATAAGAAATTTAAGAATGGTCAGGTGAGCGTGGAAGAAGATCCTCGAACTGGACGCCCGTCTACAGACTCAACAGAAATCAACACCATCGAGGCCATATTGAGAGACAACAGACGAATCATTGTGCAAGGGATATCAGACGCAATGAACATCTCAGTGGCTTCCGTTGCGGCACAAAAGCGTCCACAGTATGAAACAACGGACTGAATTTTGCACCAGGAGAATGCTCTGACCCACCGTGCACATGTCACTCAACAGGTTATCAATGAGTTACGGATCTAGATCATGATTAGAAGTCTAGACCATGACCTGCTCTCCCTATTCACTTGATCTCGCCGCCCTGCAACTTATATCTACTCCTTGAAGTTTAAAAATGCTCCATGAACGGAGATTCGATTCAGATGATGACCTTAACAATGCTGGGATGGGTACACTGAACAGACTGTTGATAAAAAAAAGAGTTGCAGCAGTATTCATAACGTGGATCGAGGGATGAGACAAGCGCATTCAGCAGTAAGGAGAGTACTTTGAGGGAGCCTAAGTATGGTCACATGTGTATGTTTCTTTTGGTTTGTATACAGGTAAATTCAGTCTGGGAACTTTTTGAATGACCCTCGTGTATTTAAATATATATATATTAACTACCAAAGCTAATGGGTTATTCTTGGTTCAGTTGACATTTTGTCCACCCCTTGGTTGCACATAATGTTCATATAACATTACAAGTTCTACATTTTCTTTATAGCCGCTAAATACCCGCCAGTTTATTTCTACCTACCGACTGTCTATGTAAACGCATGTCTACCTGCCGACAAAAACATTATTACTTCTAGAATGTCAATGGTTATGCTTTAATAATGTTCCATCTTTTGTGCAGTGTGAAGATAACATCAAAGTGTTTCATTGGCCATATTAGAACCTTGATCTAAATCCAATTGATTACTTGATGAACAAACTTTAGTGATAAGGGCAATCTAGATCAGTGCACTGCAATAGAACCTAACGACAATCAGATTTCAAAAATTAAGGGGAAAATATTGATTGAAGGCTGCAACCCTGAAAAATTTAACAGGTAAATCCACATGCGTACTGAATTGAGTTAAAGTGAAATATGGAATCTCAGCTCGTTGGTAACAAATGTGTTGGCTTTGCTGAACAGTTAGGATGCAGTTTAATTTCGGAATCTTGGATAAGAATAAGAATATCTAGATCTTTCATTCCAAAGTCCGGAACTTGTAAGGAATCAAATTGTTACACTGTCTCTGGGTTGAGTAATGATGTCTCTCGCTATGAATTCTTCCGAAGAAAGGATTCTGTTTTGGTGATAATCCCCGCATTCGCCTCACAGGAGCAAAATGACTGAAAATCTCAGTCAGGATAGCCAACAGGAGGACTCATAACCGAATGGTTTACAAATGCTGACTTAAAACCCACAACTTTACTACGGGAGATGGACACATTATCATACAGGATTTGACAATAAAAAAATGAGACTGATTTTTCTTTTGTATTAGCGACCGTGCAACGTACATCTTTCCTCTTTAACACAGCAACTGGCGTTATCTTGCAGTCATTCAGTCCGATTCAATCTTGAGTAGTAAGGTAGTCTTTGTGAACCTCACCACAAAAATCATAGCAAATCCTAGTACGCTACAGGGTTACCAATACAAAAGTAAATATGTCTCATCACTTTATTGTCAGACCTCGAAATTTTCGTCAACAACATCGGGGAAGTTATACACTGAAATCAAATCGAGTCAAATCAATACAGTTTGTTATAAATGTTATTTAGATCATCGACAGAAGGATCCACTTTTGTTAAATTGGGAAGACAATGTTAGAAAACCATAGACTTGAAGTTGATCTTACTTTCATTAAAGAGGTGTGATGAAAGATAAATAGATGGCGACACAAATGCTTTCGTCAACCTTCCCCTGAGCTGAGACCTAGTTTTTCCCTTCACTAAAACTCTTGTACTTAGTTGTTATCTGTCTCGCTTAATCTCGTTATCTTGAAACTACCAACGGACCATCTGTCAAGTTAGCTCCAAGGACAGATAAGAAACTGACAGTTCCCGCCTTTTTCTAAGTTTGTTCTTTGTCTTATTTTCTCTCTAAGCTTCCTTCCTTTATCTGTCTCATTTCTTGATTTTTCTCGACGCAGCGCTTTCCAAATAAAACACCGGGAAAGATGAAGAAGAATTTTGTAGAGTTGACGAAATATTTTGTTGAGAAATAAGGCCACTTTTCTGGATCTCACCTTATATTTGCTGTCTGAGACAATTTTCAGTTCTTGAAGAAAACGAAAGAAAACAATGCCAACTTTAATTGTTTGTTTATATCAATAATTCAATATTGTTGATCAATAATATACTTTTTGTTAAAATTACACGCTTTCTTAAGTACCATTAGTGTTAAAGAAAAAATATATTTAGGTAAAACTTTTTTTGTAACTTCAGTGTCAGTGTACGTTGTAAAATATTTAAAACTCTAAAAGAAGGGAAAAGAGAGTTATTATTTTTAAATACGAGTACAAAGAAAGAAAATGTAACATTCTTTTAAGACAAATCATAAAAAAGTGCGAGGGTCGCTCGATTAGTAACCCGACGCTCTGCCCCCTACTCTAACAAACTCTTTGCCAATCTCTTTATCTATGTAGTAAGTCATGCAACCTAGTGGGAAAGAGTTTTGATCAAAACAAAAGCAGCATTTCGTATCAAGCTTCTAAAGCTATTTCGTAACGAGGATAGCTTAGGAGCCACTGGTACGAGGGACAACAG
>JAGDQP010008905.1:15461-61154 GCA_022664845.1 Lepisma saccharinum | reverse complement strand
ATATTTTTTGATCCGGCTGTGTTTCGAGCGAAAAAACGTAACTTAACATTCTCTAACTTTTGCACGATACTCAAACTCAACTTTCTAACACTTTTTTTCAGAGGCCAAAACGGGCGAAAACGGCCGATTTTTTTTTTTTTTTTCGAAATTTGAGTTTGAATTGCGTGCAAAAGTTGTAGAATGTTAAGTTATGTTTGCCCGCCGAAACACAGTCGGATCAAGATATATCTAGCCGGACCCCGGAGCCCGCGAAGATTTTAGTCTGAAAACGGCCAAAAATGTTTGACGGCCAAAGCCGGCCATATTTGACATGGCTTGATTTCGCACCGATGCACAATTTTTCACAACTACTCGAACTCCGAAATGTGGAAACTGGAATCATATTTTTATTACCTGTTTTGCAAAAAACGATTGGGCCCTTTTGGGGGTTCAGGGGCCCGATTAAATATTGTTTTAGGACGGTAATATTTGGCATGGTTTTATGTGGTACCAATTGACAACTTTTGATGACAATTCGAACCCCAATATCTGAAAAAAAAAATCGGCCCACCCTATTTCCCACCCTATTTCCCGGACGCTTGGTAAACGCCGAAAAGCGCGGTGCCCCAGCAGGAAATTGAACCCGGGACCACGCGGACATGAATCCAACGCTCTAACCACTAGACTGTAGGGCCCACAAGCTACAGTACTATTTGACATTTACTTTTCCAATTTTCTAGGTTGCACCTAACGTAAAAATGCTCATTTCAAGGTGTTTTCAATTGTAACATTACTCTAAAAAGTAACATGTACGTAGGTTATAATATTGCACCACCGAAAGTTACCGTGAGATAATGGCATCATACCTTTGACGGTAACGGCAATAAAAACACTGTTAACAATTTTCAGAAAGTTATTTGATATATCTAGTAATGTTTCAGATTAGATGTCACTATTTGCAGTAATCCTGAAAAAGCACTGAGAGATTTCGTTCAGTGTGATCTTCCCACATGCGCAGAAAGCGAAAACGGTTTCTTATCGTAACCAAATATGCAATTCTGCTCAAGTGCTTACTGCCACCACTTTGACCACGCACTTCAGAAGGAATGGGAAATATTCTCAGTGAATGGGGATTGCGATCCCTAATTGACAAATAGAAAGAAAGAAAAGTGGTTAAAGCATGACGTAAGTCGTGGGAGTAGCTTTGTTTATGGTTTTGGGGTTTGGGCAATGAATTTCTAACCCTCTATACTATTTTCATCTAGTGCTTTCTTATCATTGGCAATTTAGTCCAGTTACTAAGACGCTGGGCTTCTAACTGAACAATCTGTGTTCAAATCTCACTTGAGGTTTTTATTAGGCCAGTTACTTGTAATTTACAAGCAACTAGCTTTCTCCAGGCAACTGTCCGAAATTATTTTAACAGTAAAGATGATCACAAGATAAGGTAGTAACAACGATATTAATTAGTTTATTATGTTGGACATTGTTCATTAACATTGTATGCTGTCGGAGAATTCCAGACGTGCGAGTAGATCTATGCTAAGAAACATGAATATCTAGTAGTACAAACCCTGGTGTTTCTTAAAATACTTTTATCAAGTGTGCAAATAGAAGATTGTTTTTGTTTTTGAAATTGTATCACTAGCCGAGTTGCCTATAGTCTTGAAAGGAATATATATATTTACTTTAATTACATCATAATACATGACATTGCTATTTTCAGCTTCTACGTAAAAAAATATAGCATAATTTTCCTGAAACCTTGAATTATTTCTCAAGCGTTCAGCGCTTAAATTTAACATGATCCAGTTGTGCAATACCAGCATGAAGAGGCATTACTGGTATGTTTTGCAGTTACTCTCAGACAGTGCTACATTCCATTGACAAAAATATTCCCTGGTTATGAATATAAAACTTCCTGTGCCTGATATACAGATGCTTATCAGAATAATGGAAACACCTGAACGAAAGTGCAACTTACCAGATTAATATGGTGTCGGGCCACCTTTCGCCTTCAGAACAGCCTTGATGCGACGTGGGATGGAGGCATAGAGGTCGTGAATGGTAGCAAGTGGAATATTACACCATTCCTCGTGCAGGGCATCGGCCAGTTCTGTGAGAGAGGATGGAGGTGGAAATCGTCGCCGGAGTCGTGTTTCCAAGATGGACCACAGATGTTCAATTATGTTGAGATCTGGGGATTGGGCGGGCCAGGGGAGGTGTTGAACTTCATCCCGATGTTCCTCAAACCACGCTGCAACAACTCCAGCTGTGTGAATAGGTGCATTATCATCCTGGAATATGGCGTCATTGTCCGGGAACAACATCCGGACCATAGGATGCAAGTGGTCTCCTAAAATTGCGACATAATCGTTGGCAGTGATGCGTCCGCGAAATGTGACCACAGGACCCAATGAAAACCATGATATTGCGGCCCACAGCATCACCGTGCCGCCGCCATGTTTCACAGTTGGGCGGAGACACTGCAGATCATACGCTTCTTTGGGCGTTCTCCACACATAAACACGGCGCGTGGTTTGGAATAGGGTGAATGGTGACTCATCCGACCATACCACACGTTTCCAGTCGTCAACGGTCCAAGTTGCATGGTCGCGGCACCATTTGCGGCGTGCTAAAGCGTTCTGGTCCCTGATGAGAGGTTTGGCCCGTGCAACACGACCCCGTAAATTCATGTCATGTAATTCGCGGCGGACTGTGATTGTCGAAACAGGTTGGGGGAGGTGCTGATTGAGTTCCTCCGTCACTTGCGCCGCAGTGGCACGACGGTTCCGCGTGACAATGCGCTTTAATACCCGGCGTGCCCTGTCACTGATGCTTTTCTTCCGCCCACTGTTCCGCTTCCCCGATGTGGTTTTCCCGTGTGTTGTGTAGGCCGTCATCACCTTCGACACTGTCCCTGGCGACACACCTAACACACTAGCCACTGCCGTCACACTCACTCCACATAACCGCGCACCAACAATTTGCCCTCTTTGAAACTCTGAGAGGTCTCCCATTTTACATTACCTCCGTCTGCTGCAGCCACTGCACACTCCTGTTCCACGACGTCTGACGTAGTATGGAGACCGACCTAACACACCACCACCAGCAGTCCGGCGCTGCGGTCGCCACAACACCACTGCCAACCCATACATCTTACGTGTTGCCAACTACAGGTGTTTCCATTATTCTGATAAGCATCTGTATGTTGTGTTGTGTTGGGATCCTTTTCTGATTTGAATTATTGTTAATGGCCTAAACGAGCTGATGAGCTTCTAAAGTTAATGTCCGAACCACTGTGTTCAATGTATTCCCCACCGGGTTCGAACCCGTAACAACGCGTTCGAAGAAGAGTAAAACACCTTACATAAGTACATTTTAGAATAGAAAATGGACAGATAGGAAACAGAAAACTAATGGAGAGAGGGACATTTACGTAAACAGACCAACTACCATCACTTTACTGGACAGTTAGTAGATGATATGTATGTGAGGCACAGAATTAAGTGTTGCAAACTATGATAGTATACGAGATGAAATATTGAAACATTTTTTTATTTTCAGAATTCCATTTTGTGTATGCCATGTATATTAATCAAAGGTTGCAACACTGAATTCCATGCTTCAAATATAGTGTTTTAAATAAGGCGGCGTAGAACGTTTTTTTTAAATATATAATAGGTTGATTACACCGTCAAGTTAATTACATTACATTTTAGGTTCTTGACATTTATCCTGTTGATATAAATCGACTTCCGGCAACATACTTTTTACTCCAATGCATTGTGTATGATTAATTGAGAAATATTTATTTACTATTGTAAGAAATCGATTTTACGGTCTAAGTTGGAAACCCTGTATCTCGAAAGCGAAGCGCAATTCGACAAACGATGAAGATAAACTTAAAAAAAATGCCATTGGCGAAACACTCCTAAAACATTTGACACTAATTTTAAAATATTCTGCATGAGTGCATGTTCGCCAATGAATATTTAGTTTCATTTCCTGAAAATTCACAGCTAACTAAACTGCCCACCTCGTGTAGCTCCAATGCTTCAGGCTAAAGAAATAACATCTTTATTTTCCACATTCTCAAATGATTGAAGTAAATTGAAGCCCTTACTGTCTGGCAAAGAAGATGTTAATATTAAATTATATATTTGCAAAGGAGGAAATAATTTATTTATCCAAAGTCCATACCTACTTCCTGTAACCTCAATTCTTCAGGAAGGTTAATGAGGCAGCCATAATAAATGATACGTGAGCTGGAATCTTCCTAACTTCAGAAGATTTATAACTAAGAAATAGGAATTGTTTCACATTAGTTCCAAAGGAGGCATATATCCTCAGTGTTCGATTTGTTATAAATTACGAAGGGGAGATACTAAAACTAGTGGAAGTTGGTAAGTTTCAACATACTACCTGTTTGGGTAGAAATACAAAGTTTTATTCCTGGTTGGGATGATATTCAGAATCAACAACCCGAGATAAAATCGTCACACCAGGGAAAATCCCCGGCATCATTCCCCCCCCTTGCAAATCGAACACTGCATATCCAGAATTACGCATGAAGTTAAACTATTTTCCATAAAACTCTAATTCTTGGGGGGTCCGGAGCCCCCCGGACCCACCCCCTAGATACATGCTTGTTCCAAAGTGCTGTTGCGTTTAAGATGGCACTTCCACCTACACTTTAAACTGAGAGAGCAACAATTATTAGTACCATGCAGCAGTAGCTTAATTGGTAGAGCGTTTGTTTAACAATTGGAAGGTCCTTGGAACAATCTAAGACTTTTCCAGTTGTTTTCCTCTTAAACACACCAAATAGCCGTTAACAGAGGATGGACATCATGGAAGTGAGCTCCCGCTTTATCTGTGTTTAAGGTGGTTCTAGATTTATTAAGCATTATCTTTTTCTTGCTGAACGCATTATGAATATATTAGGAAGTTTCTAGTGCAAATTCCAGCTGAATTAACATGTTAAACTAGGTAGAACAATAACTATTTTCTAGTCAACTGTATGTAAACAAAGTGAGTTCACAGTGAAACCGATTCAAATTATTTATTTATTATAAGTTCATTACTATTAATGTGAGGCGATTACAAACATTATATAATAGGCAGCAAATTGGAAGCAATCTAAAATTATATACGAAATACTTACTGTGTGAGCAAATAAGATACAGTTTGTAAATAATTTTATGTATTTACAAAGAATAAGGAGGCCGCCATTTGCAAGCAGGGTTGCTAACTAGTTATGATCATCGTTGCCAATCAGTACTTGTGTACTAGTGGAAGTTTTGAACCAAGTTCTTGTGGTGAAATAGAAAACAGATAATTCCAATCCGTACCATTAGCCAAGCAGGTCTCAATAGCGTTGTCTTCACGAAGTGGTGCCTACATGCAATGATGAATGTAGTGATCTAGTGCTGTGAAAAAAGGAAACAGTTGCAAACTATACCTGACAATTCAACACTGCGATAACTGTTAAATATTTGTTACCTCAAATAAATATAGCAATGGACCTACTAACCCCCTCTTCTTCGTCTAGTCCATGTAGCTCTTGTGTGCTACTGGAGAGCGAACTCAAGCAACTTCGAGATGATTTTAGAACATTAGAAAAAATCGTAGAACTGTTACGCAATGACTTGGACAAAAGCAGCGAAAGAACTCACACTGCTCCTTGTAGTAAAGAATCTGAAACATGGGCCGAGGTTAGTAGAAAAGGGTTGAATCGAAACAGGAGGGATAAAATATCGCGCAAGAGAACAGATGAATTATGCAAGATACCAGTAAGTAATAAGTTTGAGCCATTGAAACACTTTCAGAGTACATCTGATCATTCTAACTACAAGGTGTCGTACAGAAATGATAAAGAGAAATCGAATTACTCCCACACTAATCAGAGACAAAAATCGACCAGCACTGAAAAAGAAGTCATACGCCAAGTTTCTTCCAGTCCTAGCAAGAAATCTTCAGTTTCTATGTATGCAGATAGTCATGGGCGCGGATGCGCAAGCATACTCGCGAATCGTCTGGACAAAATGTATGTGACAAGTATAGTAAAACCTAATGCTACAATGTCGGAAGTGACAAAAAACTTAGTTCGGAACTGTAGCCAATACAATACAGCTGATTTCGTTGTTATTATGGGGGGTACAAATGACGTTGCGAGAAACCAGTCAAGTGATGCAATCGATACTCTGAAAGAAATCTTGCCGTCGTTGCAACATACTAACGTAGTTCTGTGTAATGTACCGCATCGATACGACTTAAGTGAATGTTCGTGTGTAAATAGAGAGATCAAGAAAATAAACATGCAATGGACCCAATTATGTAGTAAATATCGTAATGTTAGTATATTATATACACATGCGTTGCAAAGATCCAGGCACACAAAGCATGGTCTACATCTCAACAAGAGTGGCAAAAGACAACTATGCCGAGAAATATTTCGGCTAGTGAACATACCAGAGAAGGAAATCATCTTTGAGAGTAGTGCTTGTAATGTAAATGATTCGATTGAATACCAGAAAATCGATCATAGGGATCCCAGTGTAACTAATGAAGGTAAGGATCAAATCTGTACGAAGGTAGATAATACAAATAGCATATCTAACTCTTTAGTATCAGAAAATGTACAAGGGAACAGCTCTGATTTATATGTACCTTATGTTAAGGAATGTACGGAATGCATTGAAGTAGAGAATGAGAATTGCAGTGTTAGTAATGATGAGGTACAAATCAGTGTAAATATTGATGTATCTGACTCAAATCTATTACAACATGTCCAAGGTATCAAAGAAATCTCCAAAACAATAGTTCCGCAGTCTGCTACAAATCTTCCTCTCCAGACCTACATAAACCCGACTCTTCTAAATTGTCAAATTAGTGTTCCTGGGTATGTACCGATTAATCAAATCTTATGTCAATATGCAAACAGTTTCTGTAAACCAATTGACCTCGATAAGATTCCAAAATTCATTCATATATCAGAAGAGGCAAACTTAGAGATTCTCTCAGGCTTGTCCTCATCAGCAGTGAATGTAATCAATCAAGGGAAGGTAGTTTCAGGTACAAGGGTATGCATGTTAGAAATAAGTTGTGATGTGTATAAACCACAAAACGTGTTTGATAAATTAGATCACAGTGATATGTTGGTGGAGAAACCACCAGTAACAGCAGAAACTAATGAAGTAAACCTAACTTCAGATGGAAGTATTAAGGAACTTTGTTGGCAGGTAGCAAACGCTAATTGTACGAATGATATTATAAACACAGTACAAAATGAGGAAGTAGAAGTATGTAGCACGCGACTTAGCAGTAAACGTATAAGAACACCAAAAGTATTATCAGATGATTTTTTATGGTAAAGAATAGGGAAATTACAAAGGTGGACAAAAGACAATCAGAATTTTTTTCTGATGAATCTATCTGTACTAATACACGAGCTCCCTTAAAATCACAAATTTGTATAGAAACGTTGGAGGGTAATAATGATCTGACTGTTATTCACCAAAACCTTCAGTCAATAAGAAACAAAAGGTTAGAACTAGAAATCTTTATTGATGATATAAACCCCGATATTATGTGTTTTTCAGAGCATTGGCTTCGCGAAAACGAGAAAATTAGTTTTTCTGGCTATGAGATTATCTCAATATACTGTAGAAATTCGATGAATAACGGCGGTGTTTGTGTATTAGCTAAAACAACATTAAATGCTGTAGAATTAGATTTAACTAAATTTGTGCAACCATGCGATAAACATTTTGAATTTGCAGCAATAGAAATTTCCAACAATGTAAAAAATGTTGCTATCATTGTGATATATAGAACGCCTAACGCAAATGTTAATATATTTTTACATAATTTAGACATTCTTCTCAATGCGATTATTTTCAAATACAGCACAATTGTAATATGTGAGGACTTTAACATTGACATATCTACTAACTCATCAAACACATCGAAATTTGAGGCAGTACTAAAATCATATAATCTTGTTTTCACTATTTCTCAACCCACACATATAACCAAAACGTCTAAAAGCATTATTGATAATATATTAACAAATTATCCACCTAATCGTTATACATCATCAGTGTTAGATCTCGGTATTAACTATCACCTTTGTCAGTGTCTAATTCTAAAAGACTTTTACCGTAAAAGATCATTTAACAGTATCACCATCTCGAGACGACACTTTAATGATTCAAACACAGAAGAATTTGTACGATCATTAGAGGTAGAAGATTGGAATTTGCTAAACCTTCAAACGAGTACAATAGAACTCATTTTCAAACATTTTTTTGATAAATTTAAATTATATTTCGAATCCTCCTTTCCCAAGAAACTGAGAAAAATAAATATTAGATGCAAAAAACCTTGGATTACTATCGGTATTATTACATCGTGTAATAAATTAAAACAACTTTATACGCAGAGTAAAAGTAGTGCAGACGAAAGTTTTATTAAATATTACGCGAAATACAAGAAAGTATATAAGAAGGTACTGACTGAAGCAAAGAAAATGCATTATAACAAATTGATACAAAACGCTACTAATAAAAATAAGATGACATGGGAAATTATAAAACGGGAATCCCGTAATATTGACAACTCAAACAAAAATATCGAATTAATTAATTCTAGTAATAATGTTATTAACGACCCCAAAGAGGTTGCAGAATATTTCAACAATTATTTTTCTAGTATTGGAATGTATGAACTTAAAGATACATCAGATTTGCTAATTCAAAACAACAGTAATAGCATTCCATTTATCTCCAACACTCTGTTTTTGACGCCCACTACCCCTCAAGAAGTCATGAGAGTAATAATGAAACTTAAGAATACCACGTCTTTTTTATACGATGAAGTTCCGATGTATGTGCTTAAAAATCTGCACATATCATTGCGTACCCTCCAGCACATATCATAAACGAATCATTTAAGCAAGGCATATTCCCACAGTATCTAAAAACAACCATAGTGAAACCCCTATTTAAGAAAGGGAATAAAAAACATGTGAAAAATTACCGCCCAATATCTCTCACTTCTGCGTTCTCAAAAATATTTGAAACTGTGATTTGCAATCGAATTAAAAATCACCTCGCATATAACAAAGTGATATCTCAATCCCAGCATGGGTTTCTTCGTGGAAAATCAACTCTAACGGCACTTTCAGATTTTCTTCAGGACATTTTACATGGACTAGATAATAAGGAAAATTCATTTGGTATTTTTTGTGACTTAAGCAAAGCTTTCGACAGTGTTAACCACAGTATTTTACTAAATAAATTATATCGCTATGGCATACGAGGAAAGTCCTTATCCTGGCTAGAATCATATTTACTAAACAGAACCCAGATAGTTGAAATTAGTCATACTGACGAAAATACGGGTTTAATAACAAAATCAATTTCTTCCCCTGTAAAATTAAAAGTTGGTGTTCCACAAGGCTCAGTACTCGGACCGCTTATGTTTTCAATATATATCAACGATCTTCCTCAACATATCACACAAGGAAATACAATTCTTTATGCTGATGATACTAATGTACTAATCAAGTCCGATATGGCAAATCCTCAACAAAAAATCGACACAACAGTATCTCAATTAGAAAATTGGTTTCAACATAATAAACTAAAATTGAACAGTGAAAAAACGAAATACATATATTTCCATAAGAAGCGGCAGACGATCAATGCTACACAGAAATTAAGCATATTAAATAAGGAAATTACATGTTCTCAATTTACAAAATTTCTTGGTGTAATACTTGATGAAGAGCTAAAGTGGAAAGAGCATATTGATATATTATGTGGTAAACTCTCTTCAACCATCTTCCTAATTAGGTCATTAGTACCAATTGTTAACAGAAATACTATATTAACGGTGTATCACGCCATGTTCGAATCACAATTAAGATACGGACTGGCTTTTTGGGGTTACTCTCCGAATAGACAGAAACCCTTTTTATTGCAAAAGCAAGCAATAAGAACGATAACTGGCATGTCTAGACGTACGTCATGCAAAAGACTATTTCGAGAATTAAATATATTAACTTTTCCGTCACTTTATATATATGAAGTACTTCTGACATATAATAATACTGATCATTTGAAGAGAAACTACAATAAACACGAACACTATACAAGACACAATCAAGATCTGTCCCTACCCTATCACAAAACAACAATGTTCTCCAAATCCCAACTATATATGGGCATTAAATTTTATAATGATCTACCCGTAAATATTAAGCATGCTAAAGACAAAAACACCTTTAAATCACTGTTAAGAAAACTGCTTATTGAAAAATGTTTTTATAGTGTTGAAGAATTTTCACAGTCAGGAATAAGTTAAAAACTATTGAGTTGTACCTAATAACAAATGTGTGTTTTTTTTCTATGTAAATATATATTTTGTATTCACTCTACCATTCTTTTTAATTGTACTCTGTATTCTTTATATTTTGTGCTAATTTATCCTTGTCCATTCACTGCAACATAAATCATTTTCTGATAATATTATTTTTGTAAATATGTTTGTATTCTTGTGTGGTAGCAAGTTATTTTCTTTGTAGAATTTGCGTTTCTTTCTATTCTTTGCAATTCTATCTTGTTTATATATTGTATTCATTGTAACATTGTATTGTATTCATTGTAATAGTAATTCTTATATGTTATATGTATGTATTGACGTGTCTGTGTGTGTGTGTGTCTGTGCAATCTGTATTACATGTATCTGTAATGACGTATTCTATACCAGAATGCTTGTGCATGGAATCTGGTCATCAGAATGAAAATAAATCAAAATCAAATCAAATCAAAACATTTCAGGCAAATGCCAAGATGGTACCTTGAAACTCGTCCCTAGCTGATTTCCTTAACATCCTCCAAAGACCATAAATTCAGACAGGTATTAGTATATTTAAATAACTTCTAGCGTCACTTACCGTACACATATCTATTAAACAAAATCAAAATTTCACGGCCCGATGTTAGAAACATTATTATTAAACTCGCGTGTTAAATACTGTACATTTTTTAACACACAACACAACGCTTCGACTACGTCTGTACACTTGATGCCTACAGTCGTTGTCGAAACGTTGTGTTGTGTGTTAACAATGTGTATTTAATATACAAGTTTAATAATAAATTGTGTTTCTAACATCATCCCATGAAAATTTAATTTCTGGTTAATAGATAAGTATTAATTTCTCATCAAAACAAAAACGGAAATAGAATAATTAAGGATGGACAAACTTAAGACATATCGAATATTGATAACCCTCTAATTGTGTCTCGTCACGATGAACTACATTAGAAGATAGTGCAGGGATTTCGTTTCTTTCTATTTTCTCTTCAAAGAAATGTCTAGAAGAATCCCACCTCTGATGCGTTGGTGTACTGAATATATAATAAAATTATACTTAAAGGAATTATATGAGCCCCACATGAAGCGACGCTTATCTCACACAACTATCATGACATATATTGATATAGCAGGAAGAAACTATTGTAAATTTTTACTCTGTAGAAATGGCATTTTCACGAACCTTTTTGTTGGGAAATACATGATTCGTTCGACTATTTATGCTTGCATCACGACTTCTGCGAACCACTTGATTTAAGAACTGGATCTTTCATACAACGTAATGTTGCAGAATGTCGTTGACTTCTAGTATTTAAATGTTGTTATAGCATGCAACTCGGAGGTAATTACACGGTACTAAATTTGCGAAAAGTTTGTAAACAAAGGTTGTGTGATAGAATATTGAATATGTCTTAGTTTTATTCTTCCTTTTACAACATACGTATGTATTAAAGATGTTTTGTTATTCTTAGTTCTTTTCAATTACAAAATATGTATTGGAGATGTTTCGTCTGTTCTGTTTGTTTCTAATGTAAGATACAAATGTTTTTTTTTTCTAATTGTTTTCTATTACAAAATATATTGAAGATTTTTCATTAACAAGATATCAATTGAAGATGTTTCGTTATTCTTCTGTTTGTTTTCTTTTGCAAAATTTAAATTGAAGACCAGTCTGAGCCACAGTTACCTAAATTTCAATAAATTCAAATTACAAAATGTATTGAAGATGTTTGTTTTGTTCTTGTTTGCTTTTCATTGTAAGATATGCATTCAAGATGTTCTTTATTCTTCTGTTTGTTTTTATTACACGTTGAAGATGTTTGTTGTCTATTAGAAGGTAATGTTGAAGAGGTTCGTTTTCTAGTACAAGATAATGTTTATTTTTATCTAGAAAATTGATTTATTTGCTTCAATTATTTGTTTACCAGAGCTGAAACGGGTCACCGGGTCAATCTGGTCAATTTTTGGACTGAACCATCGGGTATACGCTTGGAACCCGGTGACCCGGATTTCTGCCTTTCTTTCAGGGATGACCGGGACTGGGGGGGTTACCCCTAGCACGTAAAATATGACGCCGAAAAGTTCCTAAAAAATGGAAATAATCTTATTTCTCCACAAAAAAAAAAAAAAATACCGCCGGATGTGTGCAAATAACACCCTCTCGGAAAGGTTATTCTGAAAAAAAAAATTGTGTTTGAAGTGTTAAATAGGATAGACATTAAAATCTTTTAAAACTCTCAAAAATGAAGATCCCCGTTCATAAGCTCACTTCTCAAGGAATCTCACAGATTATAGTATTAATTGATTCAGTCCACAGGAACAAGACCAGGGCAATGGGTCAAGATTGGGCCACTGGGTCAATTGGGTCAAGATTCGATCATAGGGTCGCCGAGTAACAGTCTATCTAGTCATTTGGGTCAAGATCGGATCCCGAGTCATTCACGTCAATTGAGCCATTCGGGTTAAGTTTCGAACGGGTCACATAACGGTTTCAACCCTGTCATTTACTTATATTCATAATCTTCCAGAAAAGAGAATGGGGCAGGTAGCAGCCTGGACTCAATTTTGGGCAACATTCTAACATTTGATGGGACGGAGGAAATCCTTGGAAACCTACAGTCACTATGATCAGGTGAGATGGGATCGAAACTCGGTCAGCTGCCTCCCTTGACTGGCACGGTCAGCAATCCTTGTTGAGGATTGTTGGCTGCCCCTCTGTGCTTGTTTCTTCTACTCATAGAAGGCTGACGAACACATTGTATTCTCTTTCTCTCACAGAAACAGAATTTTCTTGAAGCGTCAAAATCAGAGTAATACAGTATTTTTAAAGTTAACATTGATAGTTAGGAAAAACCGCTATTTGTCTCCTGCATGACCCTTCTTGAATTTTATCAATCTTACTCCGGTATCAGGGTACAGAAAATTTTCAATGACGCGAAGGAAAACTGTGAAATTAAAGTTATTACGTCATAGTGAATTGTGGAAACTACTTGATAATGGCTAAAAATAACGCACTTTATGTTACTTTAAAAAAAAAGACAACGAAAATTCACAGGCGCCTACATTTTTTTTTCACTTTCTCTGTGTGCTTGCTTATTCTCTATTCTGTGATTTCTGTCTGACCAAGAGACCAAGCGCATCCAGCTTCACAGAGGTTTGTGTAAACGGGTGTAATACCAGGTGGCAGCACCATACAGATTCTCCATCGAAATGATAAATACACACAGCACAGGAGTGAGATCTGGTCTTTTAAAAAGCGAGCTTCTCAAGGCCGTACGTACGTACACTCGTACAGTGTAGAAATAAACGTGATTGATAATGCACAATATCCAGCTATATCTACTTCATTAGCGCTTCATGCTTCATTAGAGGATGGAGGAGTCAGGTTATTGCATGGGGGAATAATTAAAGAACATACCTCCTCTAAAATGAAAAGGAATACAAATAATAACAAACCCCATCAGAGGTCATCATTGTGGTTAAGTATTTTTAAATATTATTTTTTCTTTCTTTCTTTTCAGAAGCAAGAGAGCCAATCAGAATGAGCGGCACTTTACTACTACGCTGCCTCCTTTTTCTATATTTTTTTCGACAGCCTAGTTTTTTTTTTTTTTTCTTTTTGGAAGATCCAACCAGTTAAAATATTTGAAGTAATTGTTTACACGACAATTTTGTGCGTGGGAGAGGTTACTAACTACTAAATAGTGGAAAATTCCAGACATGCTACTGACACTAATGTGTTTTTCCGCTTTTTAGTACATAACCTTATGTTAATTACATTTCTTCCTTGATTCATTTTAAGCGAGGGGAAAACGAAGAATGCTTTCCGTAATACTTAAACATATACATATCTATTCTTAACGCTGATGATAACGAAATTAAAAGATTTACTCAGATGTACAGGGTGTTCCAGAAAAAAACTCCCTATTTTTATTTGGTTATTATTATCGGTTTATTAGTCAACACTATATGTCAAGAATTCACAATTATATGCCACTGACAACTTGATTATGTATGTGCCCATGACTTTACTATTCGACGCAACACAATATTACAATAATAAGATGTCACAGAGGAGTTACTACTGGTTACTAACACAAAGCAATCCGCGGGTGTAGTCCATAAGTCCACATTCAGACTTTAAACAAAAGGTCACTGAGATTACCCTTATTATGCCTGAAACATTTCTCCAATCTGTCAGGTAAGTTAGTATATGTAAGCCTAACCATCATCGCTGAAGGAATGGATGCAATTTCCCTACGAATGCCATTGCTCAGGTTCTGTGTGTTGCTGAGCTTGTGAAAGAACACTGGTCTTCAAATAACTACATAGGAAATAATCACAGACACTGAGGTCGGGTGAACGTGTAGGCCAATTCATATCACCACCCCTAGAAACCACATAGCGCGGAAACACACTTTTTACCATATATATATATACATGGCTTAGCCATGTGTTGCATCGAGTAATAAAGCCATGGACACTTATCAATCTATCAGTATTTAAATTGTATGTTGTGATTGGTTCGGTTAAAGTGTTGACTTGCTCGTGCATCTCATAACCCGATAATATTAATACGGAAATGGTGAGCTTTTTCATCAACACCCTGTATAAGACAACTCAGTGGTTAATACTAGTTTTTAAGACTCTCAGTTTATCTTCCCAGAAATTCATATTTCTTTTTCCCGTTCCAGATATAAAGAGGTTTTCAAGATTTCAGGCAGTATCATGGGAAATCATGGAAAAGTATTTCAGGCATCAAAATAATAAATCTTAATGAGGCAAGAATATTCCTAGCATGTTCCGCAATGTTTACAAGAAGTACCAACAATATATCGTTATAATATTTCTGCGTCCGCATTGCGATTATATTATTAGGTATATTCTTTTCAGAATTTTCTAGCGATATATACATACATATATATATAGAGAGAGACTATAATAAATCACAGCCATATTCGATCCACTAGTGGATGACGCCTCTCCCGTTGGTCTACTGCTCCCATGCTGACCAGACGGGTTGGGAGAGGAGAGCCGAAGCTCTTACTGTGATCGCCACTGTCTTTTATTCACAGCAGCACCCAATTGTCCTCACGATGCTGAGTCTACACCGAAATTTTTAGCCCCCACCGGGAATCGAACCCGGGACCGCTCGCACTGAAGTCGAGCGCGCTACCGACAAGGCTACGCAGGAGCTCTCTCTCTCTCCCTCTCCCCCCCCTCTCTCTCCAATATATCTGGTGTAGTAAAAAGTAATCCATTATTTTGCCAATAGATGGCTTCAGTGATCTGTATCTCGCGTTGTATAAGTCCGATCGGATTCAACGAGATGCCGTTCAAACGATGAGATTGCGTACTACAAACACTGTTCAGTTAGTTTTGATGAGTTGACTCAGTGTTGTGTGAGCGCGCGTCAAATACGCTATATTTTACAGTTTTTCTTCGATAAAGGCGAAAACGCAAGCCAGGCGGCTGCAAATGTGAATAGTGTTTATGGTCCTGATACTGTAACAGCCAATCACGCGCAATTTTGGTTTCGTCTATTCCGTTCCGGTAATTTTGACGTCAAAGATGTACCACGCACTGGAAGGCCTAAGTGTCGAAAATGTCGATAAAATCATGGACATTGTCGCGTCCGACCGTCATGTAAGCACTGTTTCGATTGCCCAAGAGCTAAACATTGCACAAAAAACCATGTGGAACCATTTGCATAAGGCTGGATACACAAAGAAGCTTGATGTATGGGTGCCACACGAGTTAACGCAAAAAAACCTCATGGACCGAATTTCCATCTGCGAATCGCTGCTGAATCGCAACAAAAACGACCCATTTCTGAAGCGGTTGGTGACTGGTGATGAAAAGTGGATCACTTACGACAACGTCACGCGAAAACGGTCGTGTTTGAAGCGCAGTGCTCCGGCGCAAACTGTGCCCAAGCCAGGATTGACGGCCAGGAAGGTTTTGCTGTGTGTTTGGTGGGATTGCCAGGGAATTATCTACTATGAGCTGCTCCCCTACGGCCAAACCCTTAACTTGGAACTATACTGTCAACAATTGGACCGTCTGAAGGCAGCAATTTCCCAGAAGCGCCCAGCTTTGGCCAATAGAAGAGGCATTGTGTTCCACCAGGACAACGCCAGGCCACACACATCGATAGTGACTCGCCAGAAGCTCCGGGAGCTTGGTTGGGAGGTTCTTATGCATCCACCTTATAGTCCGGACCTGGCACCGAGTGATTACCATCTGTTCCTGTCCATGGCGAACACGTTTGCTGGTGAAAAATTCGCTTCAAGAGAGGCTTGTGAAAATCAACTGTCTCAATTTTTTGCCAATAGGGACAAGGGCTTCTATGAGAGAGGCATCATGATATTACCTTCCAAATGGCAACAAATTATCGAACAAAACGGCGCATATGTGACCTAAATCGGATCATTCTAACTATGGTAAGTCAAGCCTTCAATGTCATGCAAAAATAATGGATTACTTTTTACTACACCAGTAACGTGGATTTAGAAAAAAATGATCTACGTTGAACCAGATTTTCACCTTGAGGTAAATCTTAGAGAAGAAGTGGGAATACAGCTGGACGGTTTACCAGTTCTTCATTGATTTAAAAGCATATGATTTTATCTAAAGAGAAAAGTTGTACAATAAATTCTGGTACGATTTGAGAGAGGTACGTAATAAAAGAGAACATTGAATGGCTTGAGCCAACTGATCGTGTACGCGGATGATGTAGATTTAATAGGGGAAAATATGGAGGCACTATAAAGCAACACCGATGCCTTAGTAGAAGCTTAAGATGAGGTAGGTCTACAGGTAAAGGTAGAGAACACAAAATATATGATAACAAGCCGAAACACAGGGAATAACAGAAATAGATACATAACAATTAAGAATGAGAACATAGAGAAAGTAAATAAATTTAATTATTTGGGAGCAAAGGTAGCAGGCTCGAACGAGATCACGGAAGAAATAAAAAGTCACTTAGCATAGAGAAATGCATGTTTATCTTCAGTCCAGAAACTCCTAACATCGCGATTTAGATCAAGGGAGTTGAAAATTGAAAATATAAAGAATGGTTATTCTCCCAGTAATATTTCACGGTTGCCAAAGTTGGAGTACGACCCTAGCAGATGAATATAAATTACGAGTGTTTGAAAATAAGGTTTTGAGAAAGATATACGGACCCAAATGGGACGAGATGACTGGAGAGATGGAGGAGACTGCAAAATGAGGAACTCCCATTGTTGTAAGATTCGCTCGATGTTGTAAGAATAATGAAATCGCGAAGGCTAAGATGGGCAAGCCTTTTAGTTTGGATTAATGAAAAACGAAGATTGTATTCCATTGGGGTTGGTAAGCCGGAGCAGAAGAGCCCGTTGGGAGGACATTTCCAGTTTCTTTGTATTTGAGTGTACAATAGAGACCTGCACGGGCCGGGCTTGGGCGGGCCAGGCTGAGCTTGGGCGGGCCGACACTGCTTTCTCTTCAGGTCAGGCCGGGCTCGGGCCGATTAACTGCACTTCTTTAAAACAGTTCAATAATTATTGACTTTCGTTAAACGATAATTGGAATAAAGCCAAACGTTCAAGTCTGTGTGCACGCCACGTGGAGTGAAAGGTATTTGCAATCCAATATTTACAGTTGGTGTTGCTTAGCGGCTCCCCTTTCGCTATATAGGATTAGTTGTTCACCGGGGAGTTGACCCCAGTCGGTAGTCACACGAGTGACTGCATGCTCTTCCCTCAATAAATAACAAAAGACAGTATGCGTATTGAAGCTTCCTCTGACGGTCCGTGTCAATACCAGAATATGGTCAATCCAACCACTGGATCCCAGGGGATGAACAGTCAGAGTTGTCGTCTTGATATAAAAATGAAAGGAAACCGCACTCTTTGTTCTTCTCTCCACTTCAGCGACCCACTGGATGAAGTCAGGGTTGCAGTCTAATAGGTGTTAAATGCCGTGCAAATGTAGGTCTTGCGGGTGGGGTCAAATTTCTGATAATTTGTTTTGTAAATAAAAGTTATACTTTGACTAGCTACTTCTTTGCTGGATTTAAGAAACCTGCGACTACAAGTAATCCTACTGTTCAAAGCGAAAAGATTATTTTGGTCTTTTGTGTTAGAAATAAATTAAAACGGCAATCCTGTAGAATGAAATTAAAATGACTAGTAAATCGAAGCGAATCCCTTTATTCAAAACACTCACATAGGCTTGTATGCATTATATATTATTATTATTATTATTATTATTATTATTATTATATCAGATACAAATATATTGGGGCTCGAGCCAAAACTTTTTAAAATTTATCTGGCCGTGCCGAGCTCGTGCCAAGAATTTTTAAAAATTGATCGGGCTGGGCCGGGTTCTTGCCAAAAGCTTCTAAAGCTTTCTGGCCCCGGGCTGGGCTGGGCTGGGCCGGGCCTATGTACATTTGGGCTGGATTGGGCTCTTGCCGAAAAATTTGGCCCGTGCAGGTCTTTAGCATACAACTCTGTTTTCTTTTGTTTTTGCCTTTATCTTATTTCGGGCAACTGCCTCACAGTTAGACTCCTTCTTTGGTTCTTTCTTTGTTCCTGTAAAAGACGTGTGAAGAAAATTAATTATTTAATGAGCAACAATTAAATATCTAATTAAGTAAGTTAAGCAAGGACATATAACAAAGTTGGCAGTAGCTACACGTGTCAAAAGTTTTAAATTAAGAATATTTATCTGATTGTTCCATGTGCAACGGTCATTTTAGTGCATACATACAAAGACTTCATTAACACAAGTAAAATGAAATTAATTATTCAAAGTATGCATTATAAACACCAACATATTTTTTTTTCCTAGTAACTATTAACGTAATTTATTTCTGTTTCAAAGAAATAGAGCCCATAAGGTCGTTAAATTGTGTTTGCACAGTACCTTTATTGACAAAGAGTCTAAATGTTGGAAAAAGTGATAACGAGTTGGGGACATGTCTGGTGAATAAGGTGGGTGATCTTCGTATCACAGTATACCCGAAGAAAATGTCTTTGTTCTGACTTATGACTAGAGTGATAAATAGCTTGGATGCACTTTGATAGCTGATTCCTTAATTCCATACTACCTTGAATGAAGTAGAAGCTGTTGTTCTCTTTTAGACCCATGGCGTCTTGTTAATCGATCAATCAGAAATCAACAACGAACGGATTTTTTCGATTTTTAAACAAGGCACTTAAATGTTAACACAAGATGGCTTTGTTTCACTGGCGTGGTTCAGGAACTAAGGTAGGTTCGCGTGTCTCCACGCGGTTATTAAGTGGCACAACAATAATTGTCTTATTTGGCGTGGATTAATAGTTCACACAAGTAAACGCGCAGAAGCGACATAAACTACGAATATCGAAAGAATGTGGCTATTTATAGCTTTTGCTTACCCACCAACAAGGAAAGGACAGTCGTTATTATAGTTCGTATACACAGGTGTAAAATTTAACTTTTTCAGGTGGCTGCTTGAGGGTATTTCCTCTCCACTGACCTTGGAACCGCTCTTTTTAATTGAGCTCACCAACACACAGATGAGATTCAAGGAAAATGGCAACATCGCAACTTTTCCGTCCATTATTGCCTTCTCAAATCAAAACTACCGAAAAGAGTACTTTAGTATAGAAGATTTGGAATGGAATTGCTTCCTAAGTTGATGATAGAGTTAAGTATAGCCTCATACGGGTTTAACAGTAATTTCAAGGTCTGTAGTGGAGCCCTTTTGGAAGAAAAAGATATCCAGAATATATCTGGATACAGTCGTGAAGTTATGCATTGCAATTTGCCCAAACCAGTGCCCATTATTGATGATCGAAACAAATTATAACCCTCATACTTAAATAAAATGTTGCCATACAACGGTGTCTGGAAAACATATTAGTACCCGGTCTCAAGACTGGTAGTGCGTTTAGATAAGGAAGACTTATGAATACAATTAGAGTACATCGTTCGTCACCGAAGCTTAAGAATTTACACAGTGATACAATTGAATTTTGTCTAGAAATGGTAACCAACAAAATATTAGGACTGGTTGAAATATATAAAATAGAAGCTGGGTTAAAACGTGGAATACTTAGGGAATTTTATAAATCTGAAAAACTCAGGAAAATTTATGAGATGGACCTGTCCACAGTTGATAAGAGCACTGGCCCGGCAAGGCGGAGGTCGTGGGTTCGATTCCCACTGCTGAATTGATTTTTTTCAATGTGTTAAAATCCTCGATTTTAAAGAAATTATCTTTTTTGTCACTTGTGAAATACCAATAATGTACAAGATGCATGAACTGGGTGGTGGTGGGATTTAAAAAAATGTCATTGCGTATTATTTATATGTCCCACTATACCAAGAACTCAGGTAATTTTAAAAAAATATATATCATGGAAAACAAGAAAAACTCAGGGAATTAAAAAAAAATCATGGAAAACATGAAAAACTCAGGGAATTTCAAGTCAAAAAATTAGTAGACTCCATGAGAAACAAGATAGACTATATAACACAATCTTACACAGTTTCCCTTAGGCGACAGGAGAGTTTAACATTGTTGGTTCCAGTGTAAACTTTCATTAATATTTTGAAACTAAATACGTTATTCTTCTAACTACTTTCAGGTGATGTAGTAGAATGAAATAGTACAAGAATATCTCCTTTGTATTACGTCATAATGGGTTCCACAAATATGTCCATTTATTTGGATGACTGGTCCCTGTTTAACCTAGCTGAATACAACTCTTAAGATCGAAGAACGTAGTTTAACATTGTCCAACTTTTAATAACAGAAAAAGCATGGTGCAGCTTTTTCTGACGTATTCCACCTCGTGTGATCGTCCTTAAATTGCAAATGAACTTGACCTTGCTTAGTAAAGTATCATTAAGGCTCGCATGGGTACTTCTATGGAGTAGATACACAATATTAGAATGTCAACCGTGTAATTAATTTATTAGCTGCATGAGTTGTATATGCTATTAAATCTCGTGGATTCTGACTATAAATTAATGAATTGTTACAAACGTTATAGAGACGTGTTTCTCGTAATTTCGCTCCAAGGCACGATGACTTTATAACAACCGCTTGGATCTTTTTAACATACACAATGTCGAAACAGAAGTAATTACCAGTTGTAGTGAGAACCACACTTCTTACAGCCTTGATATACAGTGGTTCACGGAGTACTCGTTTGAACGTGTTCTCGCGCTGATCATTATGTTTCGTTTCAAAGTTATAAATCGAAAGACTGACTCAAGATCTAAATTCAAAAAGTCATTTTCATCAAATACGTTTTATTTTCTAACAATTTGTTGGTAGATCGATTATTGAGAAATTGTGGCTACGACAGTGAGAAAATTCTGTCGAGTTCCAGAGTATAGAAGGAAATCATTTAGATTTTGTGAGTGTGAAGGTTGCAATTTTGTAATCTATAACCATACTTTTACAATTACTCATTCATACATATACATTCATTCAACCAAATTCCCTTCTTTTAATATTCCGTAAATCCTCCATTCCGTTTGTTTTCCTAGTCTCATTTGTCCTCCTGTGATTCCTCTCCTGATTCTGACTTCTCTTTCCTTGTCTCATCTGTCTTCCTGTGATTCCTCTCCTGATTCTGACTTCTCTGTCCTTGTCTAATTTGTCCTCCTGTGATTCTTCTCCCGATTCTGACTTTACTATCCTTGTCTCATTTTTACTCCTGTGATTCTCCCCCAATTCTGACTTTATTTCCTAGTTTCATTTGTCCTCCTGTGATTCCTCACATGATTCTGACTTCCTTTCCTTGTCTCATTTGTCCTCATGTGATTTTCCCCCGATTCTGACTTCTTTTTCCTTGTCTCATCTGTCTTCCTGTGATTCCTCTTCTGATTCTGACTTCTCTTTCCTTGTCTCATTTGTCCTTCTGTGATTCTTCTCCGATTCTGACTTCTCTTGTCTAGCTTTCCCTACGGTGATTCGTTCCTGATTTTACCAACTTTAAACACAGTTTCGGATGTATCATTGTTTTTTCATTTGCCTACCATACTTCTTTCCAGATTTGACTACGCCTCCTCTCGATTTTGATTTATCTTTTCTGACTTGGACTATTCTTTCTTTTCAATTCATGGCTGTGACTGTTGTTATAAATATCTTGCCATTTATTTACATATCTGCCTTTGAATCTTTCAAATTTATATTGGTTTTGAAACTTTAAGGTTGTGATAATATCAATTATATTGTCTTTGGAATTTGAAACTTTATTTTTCTGATATGTCAGTTACATTGCCCTTAAAAGTTTGATATTTTTGACCCTATATATTTCTGACTTTCACAGTATCTTAGACTAAGTTACTGTCTATCTTTGTCCATAATTTTTATCTACTCTATCCGTGGAAGAACGAAAAGGAAATGGCACTTATAGTACGACCGGCGCACTGCCGCATTTCTTTACCAGTGTAATGGTATGATTAAATTCTATACCTACTATGGAGTTCGATTCTCCTTCAATACAATGATCAAATTATCTGTGCACTTTTCATAATAAATCCAAGTGCAAGGTAGTTTGTAAAAATGACTTACTATCATGATTGTAATTTTATTAACGATATGTTGATTGTTACCTGGCCATCTAATTCTTTTTCACTCAGGAATATGTTCTATGTGTCTAAAGAAAATTATAATCTATTGCCTCCTTTGACCAATAAGAATTTTTAGGTATTCAGCAGTTTGTCTTTGTTCTCTATGTGTAAGTGTGAGTATGCCAAAGACGAGAGAGTCGGTAACAAAGCAAATTTCCATAATTCTACCTGAGACCACAACACTAAGAGGCTCACTTCTGAAGCCTGCAAGCTCTTCAGTTAATACCAACAAATTACATACAAGAACATGTATAACAGTGCGTAATATATACAAGAACGAAGTGGGGGTAAATGTTTCTGTACGAGAACAATTTCTAGGTTTAATGAAGAAGTTCGCTTTTCCACTGGGCAAATATTCAAACCGCAAACATTTCTGCAGTTATCGGCACTACTAGAATACAATCAGGTGCGCAAATTGTGGTATGCAAACAGAACTTTTATTTCTACACAACGTTAGCAGTTCAAGACCTCTTTTTTTATAACCAGTGTTTAGTTGGCCATCTTAACGTTATCATGTAACAAGTGCATTTTACGAAACCCATCTCGTATGGGTACTCATACCAGTGTTACCAACCTTACGAGGGAGATATCGCAATGTTGGTATTATTAAGAAGAAAATTCTAAAAGCGAATTTTGGAGTCCTATCAATTCTAAAAGAGAATTGATAGGACAAGAGAAACGATAAAAGGGTTGTTGATCAAAAATTTTCGCCAACTTATTCCTCTTTGAGGATATTAACCTACTTCATAAAGTTACCGAGCTACCGAAGTGTAGTTGGTACATCGTTACTTTCGTGTGCGGAAGGTCCTGGGTTCGTACCAAGAGTTCGGTCGTCCTGACAGTTTTGTCTTAGCAACTACGCTGATGCCGTTTCAGTAAATATCGACATCGACCCGTCCCAATACGTGTGCAATGTTCTAATAAATGCCCCAGCCGGGATTTGAACTTAAAACATCTTGGATACTAGCCAGGTAGAGGGACCTTCAGGTCAGGACTTACCTTCGAGCAGAACATCCATCATCAGTAAACATCAATACATTTTCAATCACAGTGGGTTTTCCCGCCTTTTCGTTTTACGTCAGTTATTCCAAATTCATTGCAGGTAAACAAAATTTAACTTCCACGGACCAAAGTTCGTTTCGTCCTTCAATAACGAGTTCAATTAGTTTTAAGGAAATGTTAGTAATAGCTTCAGGATTGTGTGCAGACACTTTTAGGACATTATTCTGTCCCAAAAGTGTCTGCACACAATCCTGAGGTTACTAGTAGGTACAATTAGTTCTTTAAAACTAATTGTACCCGCTATTGAAGGACGAAACGAACTTTGGTCCGTGAAAGTTAAATTTTGTTTACCTGCAATTGATTTTGAATAACTGACGTAAAGCGAAAAGGGCGGGAAACCCACTTCAATTGAGCCTTAATCTCTTCCAGACGTTAACAATGCTTCATAACAACAACAACAACAACAACAACAACAACTACTACTACTACTACTACTACTACTACTAATAATAATAATAACAATAATAATAATCCTAATTCACCTGACGAACAGATTATAAGTCTAGTTCTCTAACTGCTGAGCTGGCAACAGTGAGAAATCGTTTTGTAATAACATACACTTCACAATGCACACGTGAAACTCATAAATCTTGGCAAGCAATACCATATATTGAGCATCAAGTTTCCCCCACTGTCTTAGCCCTTTTGAATATTATAGTATTGGCTTTGGTTCGCCGTAATTGTGTAGATAATTTAACCCATCAGCCGATGAGAACTTGCTATAGCTTATTACCTCGCTGAGGAAGACTTTTTTAAATGCATGATGGTCGTAAATGTTCTTCACTACAGTGAATGATTTCAACTATGATCCACTAGGTACCAAAATTATACCTTTAGTAACATAATATACATCAAACTGTATGAAGGCTGCGATGACCACAACGAAGTAACCATACTTGTTTTGGATTGTACAGGAAGGGAGTTTTTAGAAAGAGCTTCTGCACATTTGTATCTTGCTCGCTCTTCGTGTTTGGTTGTTGGAAATAATAGTACAATATGATCCCATCATTTCATGTGTGAAGAGACCGAGGACCGTGGCTCAGTAGCTTAGCATTAAGAAGGTCGTGGTTTCAATTCCAGCGGCAGTCCATCCGGACAGGTTTTTTTTAGGGTTTTTCCTCAGTCACACCAGGCAAATGCCCGGATGCTACCTCCAATGTAGGCCTTGGCCGACATCTTCCTGCATCCTCTCTCCTCGTCTATCCTATCCTGAGCCTTAGACACCTAAAGGCCATAAACACAATTCAAATTCATGTGTGGAGATGCAGCTGTTGAAATACCGAGCGGGGTAGTTCAGCGCTGACGTGCTCGCATCGCAGTTATTTAGGCCTTTGTCCGAAAACCTGAGACTGTCCGCCTTGATTCTGAATTTTCCTACTCAGTTAGTCAAAGCGAATACCAAGATGGTATTGTGAATTAACACAACGGAATACATGTTCCCTATTTCTTCTGTAGCGGGGATAATGATAAGACAGATCCCCGGTTTCTTTTCTAGAGGACATTAAAGGGCGGTTACCTATTCCTTTTGTAGTGGGAATAATGATAATAGATCCTCTATTTCTTTTCCAGAGGACGTAAAAGGACGATTCCCTATTTCTTCTGTACTGGGGAGTCTTTGGTTGTACTAAAGAAAGAAATATTTTAACGATATCATTGGACACATTTGGGGACACAAATTTCTTCAATCAACGACGAATTATTAACTCTTTGGAACGAAATATGAAGAAGGACGTTTCTACTGTATCTTCCTTTAATTACTTAGAAGAAGAACGCAATATGAACAATTACCCGACAATATGAACGAAAATACAATTTAGGAGGCAAAATATTACCTTCCCCTCCCATCTACTGGAAACTGTGTGAGCTCTTTAAAATGTTTCTCTTTATCTTGTTTAAAATGTTACTCTGTTTCTCTTTTAAATATTTCTCTTTATCTCTTTTAAATATTTCTCTTAATCTCTTTTAAATGTTCCTCTTTATAAGTGTTTTCTTTTATCTTTTTAAATGTTTCTCCTTATCTCTTTTAAGTGTTTATCTTTATCTTTTTTAAATGTTACTCTGTATCTCTTTTAAGTGTTTCTCTTTATTGTTAAGTGATGATTGAACCGTAAAAATGAGATATTTTTACGACATAACTTTCGTGCACCGTTTTAAGCAAAAAAAGCTGTTTTATCCTTGTTTGCTAAAGTAAGATTTTTATGCTTTTAGCTTTCCTTCTCATACTTTTTACTTCATCTTTATGTTGTCACTTTGTGTAGGATAAAATTGATGTCGACTAGAATATGATCAAAGTTACCACTTATGTTGGAGAGCATAAATATTTATTATTACGTAAGACGAACACCTATTATGAGCTATTACTTGAAGGTAAATGTGTAATAGTAAAATTATGTTGAATTTTGTATCTGAAGCTATTTTGTTGATTAAATTTCGTTGCGTTCAGACAAGCAACAATGTCAACATGAAATATGGCTGGAGTAAATAAAGTTGAATTACTCAATTATTCTATGACAGCTTATGCACTGAGTTTCATTGAAGGTTAGACTTGTGTATGTTGAGTAAAATATTCAATGCTATATTAATGAGAGATTTTAGCACTGCTTATACATTATCATTGATTGTTCATAAGTTATTCTTTGCTTCAATACGTCGAGCTAAAGAAACGAACTCATCAGCCACTTTCTTATGGGAGTAAGTTTAGTATAAACAACCTCGTCTTGTATTATCTCAATATAGCAAATATAAAATAACATTTATCTCTTTTAAGTGTTTCTCTTTATTTTTCTAAATCTTACTCTGTATATCTTTTAGGTGTTTCTCTTTATCATTTTAAATGTTACTCTGTGTATCATTGAATTGTTTCTCTTTATCTTTTTAAATGTAACACTATATCTCTTTAAAATATTTCTCTTTTATATCTTTTAAATGTTCCTCTTCATCTCTTTTAAGTGTTTCTCTTTATATCTTTTAATTATTTATCTTTATCTCTTTTAAGTGTTTCTCTTGATCACTTTTAAATGTTTCGGTTTTTGAATAATTTAACCATTTCAAAATCTGTTTTGGTCACTCACCATTTGTAGTGAAAACTACAGTCTATCACTGTATGAAATCTTCTATAGTGAAAAGTGTGCTCGTGGTTCTATCCATGAAGTAGTATCCTATTACATTGTCCTCTATTATTCAACATCTTTAACCAGCAAGGAGCTGCTATTATTATTCAGCGTTACTCAGTGAAAACATGTTCGCCTGATAATACGCAAATCCTTAAACCAAAGTCCATACCCAGTCACTCTGACCGAGGTTTACCTCAGTTATAGCACCAAGCAATTGCAGGGTTGGTGCCTTGAATTTTGGTTAGGGAACTTTATTTCTCCTTCTGCAATATATATATATTATTGGCGCGACCGTTTGAAGTCTTGAGTTGCCTTTAAGACTATACAGATAAATTTATTTTTCTTCCGTCCGAATAATCAGAAAATCACATAGTTAGATTGTCATCTCTAAAACTTCAAATTTACTTCCTAGTATAGTTTTCTGCTTTTATTGTCCAATTTCGCACAAGACCATATAGTACAACGAGACAAGTGTATTGACTTATCTAATTTAGACATATACTTATTTTCTGAGGGGATTTGCAATATATACAGGGTGGGCCAAAACTCACAAAGGGGTTTCAATATTTAATAACCTTTTTTTGTTTGTTTGTTTGTTTAAAATTTAAGATACCACAACATTGTATAGAGTAAACACAAGAAATAAATTTACACTGGGTGTAAAAAATTAAATCTCGTAAATGGTGTCCATTTTAAGGTTTGCACCAAAGTACCATTTCTAAATAGTTTTCCATGACACCACTTAACAATGTAAGTAATAACTTCTGTTTCACGTTAGTGTATAGAACCGCCCAAAACAAGAAAGTCTTAGGTCACCCACCATAAGTTTTCTTCAAAACCACAGACATGTGGAAGGAATCTTTGTGGTTTCGACCCAAACGTTGCCACTTTTTTCTTTCATATTCTTCCCTTCCTTTCCCCTTTTCTTCTTCCTTCCTTTTTTCTTTGGGAAAAAAATATGACCACCTTCGCTTCTGTCATCTGCTTCGAGAAAGTGGCAACGCCAGAGAAAATTTCTTGTCGGAATCTTTCTGTTGGTGGTGTCAATGTTTGGTAAACCGCAACTGATAGGGGGGCCGGCTCCTTGATCGAAGGTTTTCATGTTAGGATTCCTTCATTACTGATTTGGGTCCAAATATTGTTCTTCAGCCAGCGGAGATTTTGAGGCTTGTTCATGTCATATTTTTCTGTCACGTACAAAGAAATCAGGAGCCGTTAGATCTGGATAAAGCGATGGCCAGTCTATGTCATAACCGCATGATACCTAAAAAGCTTTTCCTGTGTTAGCTGTCGCTCCGATCTGATGGAACCGCATGTTTATCTTGAACCGCTATAAGTAAGAAATGCTTGATCGTATAGGGCGATATTCATCTCCTGACCAATTGTAGTCTTTTCTTCATGCAATGCTGCTTGCTGAACCCTGTTCCTCATGTGTAATGAGACGCCTAATAATAATAATAGTAATAATTGATTTGCTTGAAGATTGCACGGTAATAGTGACAATATGCTTGTTGGGTCAGAATTATTAATCCTTGGTTTTGATAATACAATTTCAAATTTGTGTTCCATGTTCGATCGTGAATCTTTCCATAATCAATCTCTAAGGTTATCTTTGTAAAATCTGTCAAGATAAATTTAAAAAAAAATAATTAAAAAATTATTAAAACCTCAGACTATTTCGTGTTTTTTTTATTTATTTGTATTATTAGACTCTTTTTGGTAACTGACTACTAAAATATCTCCTACACACTGTCCCTACTACTTTTTAATGATTTTTGGTTATTGAGTATCTAAAGATTGGGACCTACAGTTTTTGGTAGCGTTTGCTCCAAACCATTCCATTCAATGGACTCTCACGGCACATGAATCCTTGACCACAAGCACAGAAAGCGCTAACCTCTCATCCAACCGAGCTTTTATTTCTAATTGTCTTCTGTTTTTTTTTTTTTTTTTAATATTACAAAGTGCATTTACTCCTAATCCCAAGAGCAAAGGACGCATAAAGTGACGAATCATTCTAACAAAATAAATAAAAAATGGAAGAAAGTAATGGTGTTCATCCGTTCAATTTTGTCTTTCAATTTTCCTCTTGTTTGTAAATGTCATTTAATAAAAAAAAAATCACAGAAGAAAAAAAAAAGACTCCAGAAGGCAAAACACCTACAACTTCAGCCTTCGTATGTCTTCCACCCTTTATCCCATCAACAAACCCTTTGAGTATCAGTGGCACTTGTACGCCAACTCCTTACAAAATCTTTTCTCGGAGTTCACGGTCGTGCATGGCGAAGCTAACGTTTTACAAGTCATCATCCTTTGGATCTCCGCCTATTTTCTCACGTTTAAGCCATTTTTTTTTTTTCATTTTTTTTTCAGTTTCTTTCTTTCCATTCTACTTAACCGAAGATGCATCATAATCTCCCACCCCCTACTTAGTTCCTTCTGCCCTTATGCCAAATCTTCGGGCCGGCATATCCTTTCCTACCTCCTACGTATCTCTACCATGTACGCGGCTCGTGCATGTCTAAAAGGCACAAATAATCATAGTTGTGTGTGTGCCTTCATATTCTTATGACGCGTGTTGGCATTGACTCGTCTTCACTTCACGAGTGATAGTGAGCGCTCGATGTGAAATAAGTTCACTGAAGTTGTATTTTGTTCACAGTGTTTCCATCTATACAACTATATTTTGTATGTGAAGATTGTTTTTACGTAAAATTCGTTTCGTCTTTCCGACCTTCGTTCACTGGATCAGGTTTTAAAAGTCCACGATCTCACTTGCGACAAAAAACTTAGCATATATCAATGAGTGAGTAATCGTCTTAACATCGTGTCTTCCCCCCTGCGGCCCTGCTCCTTATTACTGATAATGAGAACACGCTTCCTATTTTGACAAATGTCTCAGTTTTCTTTTACTTCTATCATATAATTGAAGAATGAATCATTACATCGGCAAAATATCGGCACAAAAACACATATTTTAACTCCGATGGGACAAAGATTTGGCATTCAGCCAAAGATATGATATTTGGCAACGCAGTGTGTTAAACCATCAATAATGTACGGAGCAAAATCATGGCTAAGAAAGAAAGCACAGGAAAAGAGATTGGATTGGATGTTACTAAAATGAGAATGTTACTCTGGATGTGTGGGATAACAAGAAGAGACAGAGTGAGAAATGTGCGAATAACAGGAACAGCCAAGGTTGAAGAGATATCCAAGTAGATACAAAAAAGAAGTCTGCAGTGGTATGGACATGTGATGAGAAGAACAAATGACTATGTAGTCAGAAGAGTGATGGCAATGGAAGTGGAGGACAAGAGAGGTAGAGGGAGGCCATTTTGGATTAAAGATAGCGACTTTTTAAAACGTTTTATTATATTGTCGTGACATACTCACGATGACTTTCATTTAAGATTTCATTTCTCTAGGTCGAATGGTGTGAAAAATGATATTTGGGTGGCCATTTTGAATCCAAGATGGCGACTGTTTCAAAATGGTGTAATATTTTCCTAAACTACTTGTTATGATACACCTTTATGCCAAATTTCATTTCTCTAGCTCAAACGTTGTGATAAATGCATTTTTGTGTCCGCCATTTTGTATCCAAGATGGAGTCTTTGGAAACGTTTGGTAATATTTTCGTAACCTAGTAGTGATACCCTTATACCAAGTTTCGTTTACATTGCTCTAGCCGTTTAGGCTGTGTATTTATACAACAATGAGTTGGGCGGCCATTTTGGATCCAAGATGGCGACTTTTTCAAAATGTCATCAGTTAATATTGCATTGTCATCCAATTCTGAGCGATGTTTAAAGTTTCAAGTCTCTAGCTCATCGGGAAGTTAGTTTAAAATCGATTCCAAAATTTATACCGAACAGACAGACAAGAAACCGTGTTCAAAGCTAATAGGTTTACAAGGGAAGAAAACATGCAAAAATAATCATCATTATCAGTAGTGCTCTGCCAAAATTGGCAGGTCCTTTAAGTTATACTAAGCCTCCATTCATCCTGATCTTGCTCTTTCCTCTCTGTTTTAGCGTTATCTTTCTTACCCCTTCAAGCTGATTTGCCATACCATGTACGCGAGAGAAACCAGCTGCTTGTGGTGGTTTGCCGTACGGCGTACGCAAGATGTAATACTTTCGGGTCATACATCGTAGTTAAAGATATTCAGCTACTAGATGAGGCTTGTCCTTACTGCCATCTATTGTTAGCTTCGTCAACTTCATGAAAAGAGGTAAGTTTTTTGCTGACATGCAAAAATGGCATTTTTTGATATTTTAAATTACTGCCACAGGCAAAGGCCAAGGGAATTTAAAATCCGGCTTGAGGGGTAGAAAGTTACATCTGTCTTCTCCCTCTTCATCTTTTTTCTTCAACCATATATTCCACTACACTTCTCAGTAGGGAACCCATAAGTCAATAATGTCCTAACTAGTTTATTTTTCTTCTTTATCGTATCGATTATTGTTGTATATCTTCTATTCTCTTCAGCACATATCTTCTTTGCCCATCTGATTTTTTTCATGTTGCTTCATGTCCACATTTCGAGCGGTTCGAATTTTCCTCCACTATTTGGAGTACTCCACGTTATGACTATATTCCACACAAAATAATAAATCAATATTTTGTTTGATCCTTTCTCATCGGTCCACAAATTAAATCTCCCCCTTTATTTCCATTCATCACTTCTAATATTTTTCAGATACTTAAACCAAGATATCTGTTTTATTTTCTCTCTTGCAGCGATTATTATTTTCTATATTTGAAGCATAATACAAATATTTTTCCTGTAATTCAATGACTAGTAATTGACATAACTAAACATTAATTAAGTAGCTCTTAATTTAGGGTTCCCACTCACCTGGAAAACCTGGAATAGTCAGGAAATCCAGCTTAGCACTAAAATGTCCTGGAAAAGTCAGGGAATTTCACTAAAATGTCTGAAAACCTGGAAAAGTCAAGGAATTTGATAGCTTATTGTTTGAAGTTCATTTAGCTACAGCAGGTATTTAATGTTAGATCGTTTTTGAAAGAACTTGGATTCTAATGTGCCAACCATGAAGCAATTTAAGAAAAGAATACAGTAAAATTTTGAGGTATCTTTATTTTCATGCAACTATGATCTTTATTTTCCCATGGAATTATGATATATGTACAAAATAGGGTACTGGAAATTTCTGAGTAGTGACCTGGAAAAGTCAGAGAATTTGATCTTGGCAAATGAGTGGGAACCCTGTAATTACAATTACACTTCATTAAATTTAATAAATTATTTCCGACCGTGGGGTAACCGGGCCTTTAAACAGTGATTGCATTAGAACCCCTGTATTATTTTACACATGATTTTAATGTAGTACCCTCACAGATTATTATATATTATTGGGTACTTCATAAATTATGCATATCTGTAAAATTGCATGCCTGAATTGTGTTTGAACTATGTTTACTATTAAATTTTTACTGACATAGTAGTGTAGTTTTGCTGCATAGCTGTTCTCAGCGCGTTAATAATAAATTATTATTATTATTAGGTTTCGAATTTGGGGCAATTTATTATTATTGTTCTTTATTTTTATCAATGACTTAATGTTTCATCTGTCCTGTGACACACTCTGTTGTATGCAAATGATTTAAAGTTTTTGAAATCTATTAGAAATATCGATGATCACTTGATGTTTTTCAAAGATCTTGATAATGTATTGGAATGATCCAATAGATATTTGTTACACTTGATGAAAATAAAACTATTGGTATCTCATTTACCAGGAAAACTAATTCCGCAAGCTATCATTTATAAATTAGGCAATCATCTGATTGAAATGAAAACAATGGTCAAGGATCTTGGAGTTAATATGGATAGCAAATTATATTACACCAAACATATTAAAATTATGATATCTAAAGCACATAGGAATCTCGGACTAATAAAATTGATTTGTAAAGGTTTTCACAATCCATTAACTTTTCAGATTCTCCATTGTTCCTTGGTTAGATCTCTATTAGAATATGCTAGTCCTGTGTGAAATTATATAAGAAAATATAGACACCAATCTATTGAAGCGATACAGAATGATTTCCTATCCTGCCTGAGGTGGAAATTTTAAATGAAATTGGGTAACTTATTCTTGGAGAATATTAGAACATATGTGGGCCTCCCAAAATTGTCTGATTATCGCTTAATAAATGATTTCAAACTATTTCACACATGGTAATCTAAAACTAAAGATTGTATAAGACTGAAAGTCCCTGAATATAATATGAGAATTTCTTCTTTATTTCTGTATTTAGACTATGAAACATCTCCAATTTTACAATGCAGAAAACTGGTAAATGATTATAATCTATATATCGATATATTTCATCAAAAGTTCAAGGTTATATGCGAATTAATTAATTTAAAAGAAAATATATAACTGTATTAATTTTTAAAAACTTTGTACTTATTATCTATCTATTATTATGCTATGTATTATATATATTATATATACATCTAATGATTTATCATTTGGGTGCCATATTGACATTAAATAACTTTTTATACTTTAAAAAAGAACGACTCATGTAGGCTGGGCCTATGATATTTTTTCATTATCAGTGTTATGTTCTAATGTTTCTTGTCCTGCTTTTGTTTCTGCTTTTATGCATGCCTTTAAACTCCGGTATGAATTTATTTTTTGCATGTTTTTGACTTTATTGTATTTGTATTTATTTTATGTATTATGATTCTATCAAAAGGGAAAAGTTATACAGTATCCTGATACGATTTCGAATTCCGAAAAAACTGGTTCAACTAGTGAAGATGTGTCTCAGCGACCCCATAAGCAGAGTACGGATAGGTAATAATATGTCAGATAGTTTCAAGATTCGCAACGGATTGAAGCAAGGCGATGCCTTGTCCCCACTACTGTTTAACTTTGTGTTAGAATATGCGATTTCAAAAATCAACGGGGACAAAAAAGGACTACCATTGAATGGTTTGAATCAACTGTTTGTATACGCGGATGATGTAGATTTAATAGGAGACGATATAGATGCACTACAAAGCAACACCGATGCCTTAGTAGAAGCATGCAATGAGATAAGTCTACAGGTAAACATAAATAAAACAAAATACATGATAACAAGTGAGAGGGATTGAAGGAAATAAAAAAATAAGAATTATGGATGAGGTCATAGAGAAAGTAAACAAATTTAAATATTTGGCAACATACGTAACAAGCAGGAACGAGGTCACGAAAGAAATAAAAAGTCGCATAGTATCGGGGAAGGCATGTTTCTATTCAGTCCACAAACTTCTAAAATCGCGATTAATATCAAGGAAATTGAAATTGAAAATGCTTTAATACCCATAATGACTTTTGTTATGTATTGAGGGAAGGGCATGCAGTCACTCGTGTGACTGCCGACTGGGGTCAACGCCCCGGTGAACAACTAATCCTCTATAGCGAAAGGGGAGCCGGGAAGCAACACCAACTGTAAATATTGCATTGTTTGTAATACCTTTCACTCCACGTGGCGTGCACACAGACTTGAACGTTTGGCTTTATTCCAATTATCGTTTAACGAAAGTCAATAATTATTGGACTGGTTTAAAGAAGTGCAATTAATCGGTCCGAGCCCGGTCCGACCTGAAGAGAAAGCAGTGTCGGCCCGCCCAAGCCCGACCCGACATAAAGAAATAGCGGAGCTGGCCCGGCCCGTGTAGGTCTCAAGGATCGTGCTATATTGTGTGACACCCTGACTTCACTGCTGTATTGTCTTTATGCTCACAGTAAAGATTATTACTATTATTATTATTATGTTCAATTGCAGCTTGCTCACATATTCCAACTTAACAACAATTATTGTTTTAGTGATGGCAACATTGACCGATGGGAACCAAACAGTATTATTCTCGGTGCAATTACTTTAACACGATTGCACTATGAAGGTTGCTGTCCCGTACAAGACCTGGCTCTTCTGTTTACTGTATTCAAATGGCCATATCTTATAACTTTACACACACATAATTGCACATATTAGTGCTCTAGAACGCATAAAAAGCAAGAGGGAAGAGTACTTGTTGTTTCTTCTTCTTTTTGCGTATCTATTTCTTAATGAGCATCATTGCGTAAATAAACTACTTTTTTTTTGTTTGGAAGGACGAAAAAAAATAATAGCTTTCGTTTGTATGTAAATTCACATGTGTTTGTGTGTGTACGTACCAACTTTTTTTTGTAGAGAAAATTAGAAATATATGTTCTCAATTATACCATGAAAGCCTTTAGTTGTAATTAGGCGCCTTTTATTTTCATTTTTTTTTCTTTTCCTGTAGTATAATTGCTTCGTAGAAAAGATAGTTGTGCATGCTTAAGGAAACAAACATATACAATATTTGCATTGTACAATAATATAACACACGCATGAGTGCGTCATCCTGTGTCTAGCATGCAACAAGTTGAATAAAAGAACAAGCTTTGTTCTAATTAATATTGCTACAAGATCTGTTTCCTTCTATTGTAATCAAATTAATTTTTACGAATATGGAAGTAAACTGTGGTTAGACAGTGTGTCCAGTGGTCTAGAAATGTGGAAAAACATCGAAAAGTCAGGGAATTTTGTTGTTCAGAGAGAAGTAAGGGAATTTTCTTTAAATTAGAGAACAGTCAGGGAATATTAGAAGTTCTCCGTTTTCTTCCCAATTTGTGGATGTTCCTGCCCAAGGAATGGAGTAGACAAGGGTGTTGCCCATGCTTGGAGAAATTAGTATTCAAGCTACATACGGTCGGTGACCCTTACTTTTAACCTAACCAAATCTATTTCATAAATTGACTGTGCTATTGCGTGTGAAAGGTAATTTTAAGCGTATTTTTCTGGCTTTTCCCTTAAATTAATGTGTCGACGACAATCTGAGAAAATGTGAATTTAGTCTGTAAAACGGGGCGAAATGGAATTTTTATGTTACTGTTCCGTGGACACCCTTTTAGAGCTCGATGAAAGGTGTAGATAACAGCCGGCATCTTTGTATGTTCCTACCCCTGACTTACCTAGAAAGGATAACAAAAACATGACATCACAAATCTTCGTTATCGTGACAACCTTTAGAAACTTTTGTTGAAGCATAGAGGCAAACCACGTTGGGAATTGCTGGATGGCTAGAAACAATGACCTCAAAAATTTCACTGTGGAACTTTGATGTAGAGCTTAAACTAATCTTCGAAGGATTTTGTTCAGTAATTCATGTTAGATAATTTCGAGAGGTAGATGTTCAAGATGAAAACTGGTTTGATGTTGTCCTGGATGGAATCATATGACAAACGTTCGTTACTGTGGCTATGAACTTGCGAGTTCCGTAAGCCATAGAGTTACTTAGTTCATTCATGTTCGAAGGTATTTCAGTAAGTAGAGAGACAAAGCCTGCTATTATTCTCACGCTATAACAACCGGTGTCCAATCACGGACAAACAACATGAATAGCAGAAGGAAACAACGCTGTCATTGACTGGTGGTAGCGTAACGCAATAAAAAATATCCTTGCTCCAGTCACGGCAAGTAAACAAAAGCTTGCATCTGTAGTAGCTTCATCTCATTAACAACATATTGCAGAACAGTTTTCTTTTAAATATGCATTGTAGCTGATTGTAGAAAGAAAAAATGCGGGAACTACAATATTCTGTTTACCCTGTGTGCGGTGTATATGAGATAATGTGTGAAATGAACGTGTTACGCATTCTAATGAGTACTGGATAGATGGTGCTCAGTACTTAGTATACATAAAATTTTCATTTCTTGCACTGTTTAAAAAGGAATAGTATTTCCAGACTCTCGAATCAACTACGCATATTAATGCCAGTTCTCATTATCTCCCTCAAATGTAAATTTATGACAAAACTGCCTTCAGCAATGTATTTCTAATAAAATTCTAACGCAGATTGATATGTGACATGACCCTATTTTTTATTTTAAAAATCAAGCAAAATTCAAGATAGACTACTTCAAAATGGCAGCCATGACAAACATACTTTATAACATAGTGCATTCGACCAGTGTCCATTAAAGTGTATTTGTTTCCCATTTTTTAAAGCGTGTTACAACAAACGTGTGTTTTCAAACTTAGATCACACTATAAGTACTTAATCTCTTGAATCAAACTTTTGGCCACTATGCCCGTGTTTATGGACGAAAGCACTTTTAATCATGCTCTCTGGAGGTTTCCTGATACATCTTGCTCCTCTGCTAAGTCTGGTTGATAAAGCGCTTTGAATCATCGATAGGTTTACTTGTTAGTACAGTGGTACCAATTTGAACGTGGATAATTCGGATTATTGGATAATTTGAAGAAAAGTTTATTCCCCTTGAGATTCCTCACGAAACCAATGTTAAAAATTTGTATGTAATTCGAGTTTTTGAACATTTTATTTGGATAAATCGAAGTCACGAATTCAATAATTCAAAAGGAAAGGAAATATTTCTGAATAATTCCAATTTCTCTCAAATTTTCTCCATAATCTAATCTTTTAGTGATGGTCAGATAAACTTAAGAAGGCAGTTTCAACTGAGTTACAGCTATCCAGAGACAGCCGTAGAAAAGAGAAAATTTTTGTTTGCTGGTATGCAGCCTTCACCCTATGCTATATCCTGTTGTGTGCAGAACTGCAGATGTACATCCCAAACCCACCAGAAAGCAATGCTTCTTAAGAACAAGAAATTGTGAAAGCCTTCTTAAATGCTGTGTAGTTCATGCAATAAATGGAATTGAAGATTTTGTTAATCGTGTAAAAATAAACAAACCAAAGCGAACATGAATCACGAGATAGCTAATGTTGTTACATATGAGATTTTATGTCTTAACTATTAGGACATAAAATCTCATATGTAACAACATTAGCTATCTCGTGATTTACGTTTGCTTTGGTTTGTTTAATACATGGCACTTATTTATTTTTCTTTTTACTAGTATCTTAATTATTGTGAAAGGATTTTTTCCTTCCACAGAAGGACCCCGCACAAAATACTGCAGTTTTTAACGTAAGGCCCATTACATGTTAATGATTTTCGTTTACACAAGAAGAAATCGTCTAGTTTTATAGATTTTTCTTAATAATGCATGTTTTGGTTAGTTCGAACTATTTTCATATCCCCTTAGAGTTCGAATAAAAGACAACCCACTGTATTATCCTGAAACTTACATGACTAATGTAGAAGAATATTTCTGCTTTGATGTTCGGAGTCGAACTTATTCACCGTGAATAAAGCAAACTCGTTAAGTCTTTCATTGGCTGTAGTGCTGCTAAGACACATTCTTAATTAGCCAAGTCAAGAAAAGCTCCTCCTACAAGTAACACAGAACATGAATATGGTTGGGGCAATTACCGCAAACTTGTAGAGTTCATGAAAGCAAGGCGATGCTCTCCTAATAGGATTAACAGCTGTGGCAGTATTTTCAATTCATGTTTGATTTCTTGTTTATAACGTTTAATTAGTTTAGGTAACAGTTTCACTTCAACACTTTCAACATTGTTTAAGTAGTGTTCAGTAAAGTTGGGAAACATCGATGTTCGTATGTAGCATAATAACTACCTACTTGTAAAACACATTCATTTTCAATTAAACTTCTTTCAAATTCGTTTACATTATGTAATTACTTAAATTAATACTTTGGGTTTAATTATGTTCATTTGAGGAACATGAATTCCACACTGCTGATACTTTCAACGATGGAAAGTTTGCTGGTTATATTTTCTTCCGAGGTCTCGAAGATAAGCTAGACTTAAAATTGTTCTAGTTGTATACAGGGTGTCTACCACCCTGGAAAACCTGGGATACTCGAGGAATTTTATAAATCTGGAAAAATCACGGAAATCTATAATTTATGAGGAAAACTCAGGGAAGTTTATGAGGTGGACCTGTCCGCAATAGGTAAGAGCACTGCCCCGGCAAGGCGGAGGTCGTGGGTTTCATTTTCACTGCTGACCGGATTTTTTTCAATGTGTTGATACTATACTAAGAACTGAGGGAATCTGGTAAAATTGTCATGGAAAACCTGAAAAACTCGGGGAATTATAAGTCACAAAATTAGTAGATACCATGTATATATACTTGCGCAGTAATTCTGCCAGACCCTTTCCCCGTGAGGGTGTCACACCTCAAATTTTTGAGCTCACCCCCAACTTTAGAATTTTTAAGGTCAAAAGATCGATAGAAACCATGCAAAACTCCACTTGTACCTCCCAATTTTGACTTTACACCTGCCCACCACAAACTGAAAATTATAGCGGAATCCCTGTACTATTTCTATCTCATTTGCATGGTGAAACAAACAACTTAACGGTGTAGATCACCCCCGCCATCTTGGTACGCACTTTCCATTGATTTACATGGGAATTGTTTCACTCGTTTTGTGTCTCTCAGGAGCGTACTTTAAACTTCTGTTTTCGCCCAGTTTATCGTCATGTTCTCTTTTACTCATGCTATTTCATAGAAATGCAATATTTTACACACGAACAGTGTAATTTCCCGTTTACATATTGTGATTTATATAGCAAACTATTAATAATACATTATACTTATACAGTATATTTGAAGAAACTTCACAAACCAAAACTATACAAGAGTCAAAATAACCACCAAGGCAAATTTCGTGGAAGCAGAACTTCAATATTCTACTTCCGAGAGGCAGAAAATGAGTAAAACAATTCCCGTGTAAATCAATGGAAAGGTCATACCAAGATGGCGGGGGTGATCTACACCGTTAAGACCAGGCTCGGACTGGCCAGCCGACCCATCGATAAACTGTTTGGAAGTGTGATAATAGTATCGATTTTTTTTTTAGTTGATCAATTGTTTCCATTTGTAGACAATGTTGTACTTCTAGGAGGAAATGTTATAATACTACACATTTTTCTTCTTGTTAGTGACTTTACATTTTGGAGAAAAATGAGGTACAATCACATACGTAGCATGTCTATATTATCTCATTCTTTAGAAGGCATCCACCCCATTGCAAAGTAACGTTGCTTTTACTTTCCAGGAACCGCTGATACGAATATTCCTTGCAGTCTTTATTTGCGTTTATTATTAATGAATACTATAGTTAGGGTGTGTACTTATAATAATTTTACATGAGTCTGGTATCCTACTTGAATCGTCATCTCATTCAAATGGCAATGGCACAATAAATACAAAATACGATACAGGGTTTGTATTTATTTATACTACATCTACTGCAATAGCAATGAAGCGATTTGGATTAAATATATTCCCACGAAGACTCATATGTACAGCTAAAAGGAAGTTAAACATGTAAGCTAGTTTTGAGTTCGTAAAACTATTATGAGACCTTTAAAATCCAAGGTCTACTACGTCCTTTTGAAGGATTCAATCCGACCCTCCTTATGACGTCGCAATCACGTCTGAAATGTGATTACACCGCAGCAGCGTGATACATTATAGTAGCCCGGGTTTATTTCTATCAAGGGACAATGTCGATCAGAAGGAGAAAACAAAAACAAGTCAGTAAGTACCATCATGCTTTGCGAAATTTCCACCAATCATCAGTTTATCGACTGGAGTGACGATTGGATGGAAATCACGCAAAGCATGATGGCTATCAATTATTTTTTCCCTTCTGATAGCCAATTTGTCGAAATTGACTCTGGCTACCATACCGACAAAAAAAACTCTAGTGAATCCAGCTATATTTACATTGCTTAAATGTATTGTTTGGGAAAATCATGTATGGCTGATTGAACCATATTCCTTCATAACCTACAAGTTTAACAATATATTTATTACTGTTCGAATAATACTGTATGGTTATTGGATGCGCATGTACAGAAAATGGAAGAAGTATAATCACTAGAACAATACGGTTACGTGTGGTTAGAAACCATGTTCTTTGTTTGAATCTAGAGAAATTAGAAGAATGTGTCAGGAGTAGCTAAGGATGGCAAAGAATTACGATATCTTGGGGATTTACATACTTACTTGAAACATTTAAAGGTGAGCGTAAAAATATAGCATGTTATTATTCATGAATGGCCCACCAATACGTCACTTAGATAACGAGAGATATGTACTCGAAAAAATACTATGGTTTGAGTAACCATAAAATCCTATTTGTCATAGTTGAATATGGGACAGCAATACCATAAGTTGTAAATACATTACAAGTCTCGCTAATCGTGTATTGTCATTATGACAATACACATGGTTAGGTTATTGTCATAATGACAATAGTGTGAACAATATTTTGTAGTAAAATCCCTGTTTCAAGTTAAATTAGCAATCCCTGTTTCGTTAGCATTATAGTTAATTATACAACAATGCATAGCATTATATATACAACATATCGCTACCGCAACTATACTGTATGGTAGATTCCACCGTGTACGGAGGCCATTCAGCGATGGTCACAACAGCAATAAAATATCGTACCTTCAGCAATACGACATTGTAGTTATAACTAACTATATGTATAGTTACCACAACAATACTGTGTGGTACCCTAGGTCAATTTCTAAGAATATATATAGTTGTCGTAACTATACGTATAGTATGGTCTGACATAATTCCCCCATTGGTAATTTAACTTTGCATTGTTGTATAATGAGCTATAATGCTAATCTAACTTGAAACAGGAATTTTACTACAAAATATTGTTCACAGTAGTCTGTTGTTAATGAGAATACTCCTAACCATATGTATTGCCATAATGACAATCCGAGTGGCGAGACTTGTATTGCATTTGCAACCCATAGTATTGCTGTCCCAGTTTCAACTATGACAAATAGGATTTTATGGTTATTCCATCCATATTATTTTTTGAGTTCAGAGATTGTTGTTACAGCTATCTGAGCTCGTTCACCATTATTAAGCTACTACTTTTATCTTAGTGTACCTTCCCCATCCCAGCCTCTAGAAGGGTACTCGCAGAAGGTCATCCCTCGTATTTGCAAGGGGCTAAGACCACAGCTACCAGAGCAGCCTACATAAAAGATTTTTATTTTTAGGTAGATTTCGAAGAAAAATATACCTATTGAGATCGATACGATATGAAAGTAAATATATATATGAATATATATATATATATATATATATATATATATATACGAAAGGGTTGAAAGGAGGCGAAGGGGTGAAAGGGACTCTTTCTCAGAACGAAAGAGCTATGAGGCCTCTCCCCAGATACAAGAAAGGAAAATCAACGAAAAGGTCGAATCACAAAAAGAGAGATCGCAAGGGATCGACACTCTTCCCGCATCCTTTCACCCAGAGAAGAAGCGGGGGTTCCTGTAACAAGGAAGAGTGCTCCCTACCTTCTCTATCTTTTTCCACTCAGAGGCGGCGTTTGGGGGGTGGCAACTGGGGCAACTTGACAAACCTTTTCTTTCTTTCTCTTTGCACCGGGAAAACCACATCGGGGAAGCGGAACAGTGGGCGGACCGATCCGTCCTGAGCCTGCCCCAAAACTAACTCTTTCTTTTTTTTCTTTGGGGTGCTCCCGTTTCCTCCCACTTTCTTCATTCCACCGGTCACTGGTCGCCGGGAGAGAGAGAGAGACAGCAGGAGAGTATGAACGTAGAAACAAGAGAGGAGAGAAGTTAGTGGAATTCCTTTCCCCTCCCCTAAGTTTGAAAACCGGCTGCGTAGCCTAGTCGGTAGCGCGCTCGACTTCAGTGCGAGCGGTCCCGGGTTCGATTCCCGGTGGGGGCTCAAAAATTTCGGTGTTGACCCAGCATCGTGAGGATAATTGGGGAGCTGCTGTGAATAAATACAGTGGCGATCACAGTGAGAGCTTCGGCTCTCCTCTCCCAACCCGTCTGGTCAGCGTGGGAGTAGTAGACCAACTTCTCCTTTCGGGGAGAGGCCTCATCCACTAGTGGATTGAATATGGCTGTGATTTATTTATTTATTTATATATATATATATATATATATACAAAATTTGACTCCTGATCCAACTGATACCTTGCTTTGGCCGGGATAGAGGAGAGGAATAGTTTAAGGAAGGTAAGGTTTCAGTTGGATCAGGAGTCAAATTTTGGATCTACCCAAATGTATTTTTTGTTTCTTTTATCGAACGTGAAACCTTGCTTAATCGACTCAGGAGAGCAAGTAGAAGTTCGCTCCACAAGAAATGCGCTTTAAATACAATCAAACTAATGTAATTACTAAATATATTTCATTTCTTGTGGAGCGAAATTCTACTTGCTCTAGATCCAAACCTGAATTTTATTCCTATCTTCATGAAATCGACCCTCCTGTATATATATAGGGCAACACCCTAGCCGAGCTGGTATACCGGTTCGCGTAAGATTACCGAAGTCAAGCAGCTCTGAGTCTGGTCAGTGCTTGGACGGGTGACCGTTACAGTACTCCAGATGGTGTTGCCTGTGCGGCGTCTACCCAGCGTCCTGAGGCCAATTGGGGAGCTACCTGAATAAAGAGGTAGCGATCACAGTTGAGAGCTTCGGCTCTCTCCCAACACGTCTGGTCAGCGTGGGAGCAGTAGACCACCTCCTCCCTTCGGGAGAGGCCTCATCCAGTAGTGGATTGAATATGGCTGTGAATTATTATGAATTATTATATATATACATGTATATATATATATATATATATATATATATATATATATATTAACACGCTAGCGGCCATAATTTTGAAGATATTTGAACCAAATTTTTATATGTTGTTTCTATTCTTAATAGCTCGGTTAAGTTCGTTAATGAGCATAATCGGTCTCTATCTTGGATCCAAAATGGCCGCCGAACCCATTGTTGTATAGAATACACAGCCTAAACCACTGGGGCTATTGAAATCAAATTTGGCATAAAGGTACAACATCACTTTTTGATTAAGAAAATGTTACCTAATTAGTTCAAAGGCGCCATCGTGGATCCAAAATGGCTGAAGTAAGAAATCTATTTTCCATATCGTTTAAGCTAGAGATACGAAATTTGACATAAAGGTGTATTGTCACTAGTAGTTAAAAAAAAAACGAAATGTCGAAAAAGTCGCCATCTTGGATTCAAAATGGCCGCTGAACCCATTGTTGTATAGAATACACAGCCTAAACGGCTGCAGTTAGAAATATCAAATTTGGTAACACTATACATTATCATTTGTATGTTACTAAAATATTACATGATGTATCCAAAGACGCCATCTTGGATCCAAAATGGCGGACCTAAGAAAACATTTTCCACACCGTTTCAGCTAGAGATACGAAATTTGGCATAAAGGTGCATTATGACGAGTAGTTTAGGGAAATATTACAACATTTGGGAAAAGTCACCATCTTGGATCCAAAATGAAAGCCCAAAATCCCATTTTGCACACCGTTTGAGCTGGATAAATGAAATTTTACTTGAAGTTGTACCATCACAAGTAGGTCACGACAATATAAGAAAATTTTCAAAAAGTCGTCAACTTGGATCCAAAATGGCCGCCCCAAAAACCCAATTTCCAAATCATTGAAGGTAGAGAAACCAAATTTTCTTTGAATGTGTAACCTACCTCCAAGAGTAGGTTACAATAAATGGGACAAACCTTCCTTTTGGGGGCGCAGTATCCCGTGGGAAGGTGCAGATGGACACCATGGTGGTGTAGTGCTGCAGTGAGATTTTGGTTAAGATAAAGGATACGCATCCTCTCAAAGCACTGAAGTTTAGGGGCGAACCCCCTACGGGAGTCTGGGGGCAGCGCTCCAAGCGAAACAAAGCGAGTATATATATATATATATATATTAACATCCATGTTAATCAGGGAAGGGAACAAGCCGGATTTCGTCGTGGATTTAGCACAATGGACCACATACAAACATTGAATGAAGTCATGGAAAGGACTAATGAATATGAACTTCCACTATGTTTGGGATTCATAGATTTTGAAAAGGCTTTCGATTCGGTCTCCTTGTCAGCAGTACTTAAATCACTTGAACATCAAGGCATCGAAAGTGCATACATCAAGTTACTGCGAAACATTTACTCGACTGCCACTTCTGTCATTAGGCTGCATCAAGACAGTGAAAAATTTAAAGTTGGAAAAGGGGTAAGGCAAGGAGATTCAATTTCTCCGAAACTGTTTTGTGCGGTCCTGGAGAGAGTGTTCCAGAATTTAAACTGGGATGAAGTTGGAATTAAAATTAATGGCGAATATCTTCATCATTTACGGTTCGCTGATGATATAGTCCTGTTTGCTTCAAGTGCAGAAGAACTACAAACCAGAATGGAAGAACTGAGTAACGAGAGTTCGAAAATAGGCCTTAAAATGAACTTAAGTAAAACAAAAGTAATGTACAACCAACATGCTGCAAAGAAGGAAGTGAAGATTAACGGAGAGACAATAGGCATAGTTGATGAGTATGTTTACCTAGGCCAGCTTAAAACATCGAATGCAAAGTTGACTGATGAAATAAATAGAAGATGTAAAATGGCGTGGAGTTCTTTTGGAAGACTACACTTTATTTTCAAAAGCAAACTTCCAATGTGTCTGAAGCGTAAAGTTTATAATCAATGTGTCTTACCTGTAATGATGTACGGCTG
>JAGDQP010008904.1:27554-56566 GCA_022664845.1 Lepisma saccharinum | reverse complement strand
AAAGATGAATATTAGAGTCCTGTGCAGAAATAACGGGGAATAAAGATAAATATTAGAGTCCTATGCAGAAATAATGGGGAATAAAGATAAATATTAGAGTCCTGTGCAGAAATAATGAAGAATAATGATGACTATTAGAGTCCTGTGTAGAAATAACGGTGAATAAATATGAATATTAGAGTCCTGTTCATAATGCGTTTAGAAACAAAATAAAATGGTCAAGAAGTGCACAAAATTCTGTAGTGGCTCGTGAGACTACCTAAAATGTACCCTCCTGTAAGTAGTGGGCCAGGCCAAAAATTGAAAGTGAAATTCACCCCTGGTATTGTTCATTGTTGCCCAACTTTAGTAAAACAAAATAAGAAAGCATCATTGTTTCTGTCGCACTATCTCAATTTCCATTAAATATATGCATAACTAAGTATTCAGTTGTTTAAACGTTAAGTTGAGTTTTTCTCAAAGCTTTGACAAATGAACTTGGATCGTTATTCTCGCGTACCGGTACTATTCAATCGAATATTTCACTTTGAGCGAAAACTTTTATGTAAAAATAAAAAGCTCTTTTTCAATGAACTTGATTCCTTTTTTTTTCCACATTTCAATTTGAATGTTGACGAAAAGATAATTTGAATTCTCATTAAAGTTAAGCTGGTTGTCACATATTTGAAAACAGAAAAAAATTAAAACTTTATATTCTGGTCTTTACAACTCCTTACTTTTACAGAACTACATCACATCGTATACTTTAGTATAGACATAGGAGAAAGAATGCGGAAGGTTATGTCCCAGGCCACTATTGAAGGATCGAATCTGGCATTTTTCTTCCTTTTCGAATCTGGCAAACTTTTCAGTCAGACTTCCTGTGAGAGCTATTCTTTAACTCTCGCTGATTCCCTAGTGCTTTTACTAAGTCATGGAACACGGGGCTGAGTACCATATCTTATACTACTCCTGTAAACAAAGAACGAAACCTAAATTGTTACTGAAGCCGATATTCATATTATTTATGTGGACGGAACAACACTAGCTTACGCTCAGCTACTGATGGGTGAAAACTTGGAAAATATTTTTGGGGAAAAATTCACTGGGAAAATAACTCAAAACGAAAGGATTTTGATTTTTCATATGGAATAACTGAATAACCTTTTAGGAAGAAATATATTCAGATTTCTATGTAAAAACTAACTTTTCCTTTCCCTGTGTTGATTATTCAATGTTTCTATCAGCAGGGATTCTGTGAGATTCACCCAATTGGAGGTGTTGTTCCCCACAAATTCTCGAACACACCTCCTAACTCAAACAATTTTAAAGGGTAAAGATCGATGAAAACACTAAAATACAATTGAAAATTCGCTAAACGCCCAAATTTTGTCTTTACCCCCTCCACTACACTGTAAATCCTGGTAGAACTGTTATCTAGTAAAATATTCCTTATTTAATACAGTATTCATTGTTTGATCTTGAAAACTATACATTAAGATTCTTTCAAACAAATCTGTGCAAAAGGGTGCAAATAGTGGCAAATATTACTCTTTTTTTTTAAAAAAAAAATATATTGTGTAGGTCATTATTTTATTTATTTCCTATTAAATACAGCTGCTTTTCAAAAGATTTTTAGTTTTTTATTCCTTAAAACTACTGGACAAATAAGAATAATATATAATAAAATACTAGTATTTTCCCAGTTTTGCGAAAAAATTGTATCCCAGGGATTTTTTTTTTTTATTTTATTTCCCCCTCACTGGGATAATTCCCATTTTCCATCAATACGCATTGCTCTGAAATCGATATTATATTCAGAAATAAAAATCGTAAAAGGGGAAGATATTGGAGCAAACACAGAAATCTAATCGTAAATATTATTTTTATTTTTATGGTGTTAATATTTTAGTTTGCAAAGAGATTGGCATGATATATCTCAAGTGTATCGCTAGTTTAAAGTAAATGTAGATGTTTTTTTCTCTCTTCTAAATATTTATTTGTGACTTTATCCGTTACTTAATCATGTTTTGTTCTTCTATTTTTGTAGACCGTGCAGACAGAAGATAGCTGGGGGAATATCACAGCTCGCAACAAATCTGTTTCTTTCAATAGTTCTAAATTATCAAGAACACCAGCGGATGAATTTTTTCAGCAAGTACAATTCTTTCATTTTTACTATTCATATAAATTTGAAACTTTTCTCAATAATCTCATTTTATTTTTCAATCATGGGGGGAGAAAAGTAGCCAATTGTGACGCATTGTAACTACAAACTACAGAATATTTCGCTCGATTTCATAGAGCTTCCTCACGTGTTTTAGGCAACTTAAATTTTGATTTTGTGTAGGCAACTTTGGCTCAGGCCGGGGAAGATTGCGAAGGAAATGTGAGGAAGAAACTCGCGAATAGGGCTTGCATTTTAAGGTACTATCCCGATATCAGCTTTTGACTGAAAAAGAAATCCAGGCAAAACCGTATTCACCATGAGTTGCCATTGGGATTAATTCCAGTATTTTGTAAATGCGAAGTCAAATCTCTACCAACTGACCGCAGAGAATAAAACCGTAGTTAGTCCTCCTTTATGTTCCGACTACTTCCGTACTTATGTGAGTTGTTATGACTTGTCTGAATTTTACCTCGTATTCATCTGAAGACTCTCGGTTAAATCGAATAAAAATATTGTGTTGGTTTGTTTTTACACGTCCAGGCAAGCTTTTTCCTTTCATTTCTGTTCACGAGATGGTAACATGTAGTGTTTATTTGATGGAATATAATTTTGTAGTTTGCACTTTAAAATGGTTTTGTTTCTAGTCGCACAAATTTTGTTTTTATTTAGTTAAAAAATTAAAGAGAAGTTTTTCTTTGTTTCCGAGAAGTTTGTAATTTATTTTCAATTAACAACACTAGGTCTTGGTGTAGAATACAATACAGCGCCATCTAAGTTTTTTTTTCTGTAAAGAATTTACAGAGTTCTCTATCCCTGCTGTTTTTAACCGCTTGTCCGTCAAACTATTGTACCGATCCTCGACAAATTAATTAATTTATTTTGTAGATTATAAGTTCAAAATTGAGATTGAAATGTATATTCATATTTAATTAAAATAACAGAAAAACACCGGAAAAAAAACATACTTTGTCCACGTTAGCCAAATTGATATAATACGACCATCTAATTTCTCTTTGAAATATCTGCAATCCAAAAAGTATCCAAAGTAATTCTAAGAAAAGTCTTATCTTGGAAAATCCAGTATTTCTTTAAAAAAAAAAAATTGCTAATATTGAAAAAATAAAAATGTTCAAAATTTCGGAAATTTGGGAAATTAAAAAAAATCCAAACTTCCGGGAATTTCGAGGATTTTTTAAACATCGGGAATTTTTAGAAATTAAAAAATAAATATCCTGGAATGCTAAAATTTTTTCGTTAAATCCAAGATTTTTCAAAAATTCAAAAAATTAGAAAAACTAAGGAAATTAAAATTTTGGGATATCCAGGATTTTAAAATAATACAGGAATTTTCAAAAAATAATTTTGTTTTTAGAAATTCATGAAATTCAAAATTTCGGAAAAGCCTGGATTTTTTTTTTTAAATAAACATTTTTCAAACATTAGGAAAATTCAAATATTCTGGAATTCTGAGAACTTTTTAAAAGATATTGACGATTTTTTTTTAAAATCAAACATTTTCGAAAATTCGGGATATCTGGAATTTTTTTAAAATTCAGCAACTGAAAAAAATTGGGAAATCCGAGACCAGTGGGCTCTACCATTCTCTGAATAGTATCTTTTTTTTTCTGAACGAAAACTTGTCATCAAAATGAAAAATAAGGCTGCTGCATTAATCAGCTGGATTCCTTTTCTTCCAGAACAAGTTGTTTCGTTAATTTTAATCCACGAGCATTCACAACCTTCCTTATTCTTTTCTATTTATTTACACAATTGCTATTAATTTACACTGTCTTATTTGGACACGGAGCGTGTTGGTTACCGTAGAAACAGAAAATATGACATCAGAAAATATGAACATTCAATTAAGGTGAAGAAATTAACGACAATTGAAGATTATCTTGATGAGATATATTGATATATCATCTTTTGTTATGGTAACTCAATTATAATGTAGAGAAATGTATACACTGTAAAAAAAAATCCATTCTTAATTACTTAACATTTTTTTGCTATATTAGTATTCAGATATCCCCAAAATTTCCTGAGAGCCTTTATCGACCACATAGTAAATTATTTCTAAAGCTTAAGCTGTGTGTTCTAGTAATGCTACTAACCAAACTTTGCTTAACATGACTAAAGTATCATCATAAGAAATCAGACAGGAATTAGAACCTTATATTTTTGTGAACAAAGCAAAATATTAGATACTAATGCACCTTAACGGTCAACGTAAGAACTAAAATTGTTTCTGCGCGCCATTAAAGTTAATGCATAGCTCAAAACTTCAAGAGATTACCAGTATTGTTATTTTGAGTACAAAAGTATAAAAATCTAATCTAAACACAGAAAAAAAAATCTGCATAGCCCAAGCTCTCGCATAATGCAAAACCAAAGAGTACTGAATTGAATTTGAAAATGTCTTTGTCCTTAGATGTGATTATATTTCGTAATGCCTTGTTTAGTTTACTAACATTATACGATGGTAAGAATTATGGGTAAAACTAACTTGCGTTCAGTCTACCGAACTTAACTTGGTTATCGTGCTTGTACTACCATTGTCAGTAAAGAAACAGGTTGAGGTTTCTGTGGTTGAGTAAGGAATCTGCTTGTTACACGGGAGAGGATTAAATTTTTAAAGAAATGAACCTAAATGAATTGATTATAGCGTCAAATTTTGTAGATTAGTTCTGCCATCATTGTTTTTTATTTTAAAAGTAGTACGCACCACTACTATACTATATATTTCGATAAAGAAAGAAATAAACTCTCGAAGTGATTCGTGCCTAATAACTAACTTGCGTTTAGACAGTCGTTTCTTACTAACGTTACAAGATAACCGTCGTAAGTTGACGCTAGTTAAATTTGAAACCCGCGTTAACGGTAACTACCGTTTACATTACTAAAATGAACTCGGGTTAACGTTAAGCATGGTAAGATGTTAGTAATGTAAACAAGAAGGATAATGTTCTTTGCACTAAATTTTCTTCTCATACTTTGCACTGGAAGGCATAACCAGAAAGTCAATAATAAACTTGCCGAAGTATACAATGTGGCAATGATAAAATGTGGCTAAGAGATGTTCTGAGCGTATTTTAGTTACTTCAAAGTTTAAATACGAAATGGTGACTCCAGCCAAAGGATGCAATTGGCATTGACGAATACAGACGATTTCTAGCCGTAACATTTTTTAAGTAAGCGGGGGGGGGGGGGAGTGTTCTCGAGGATTTTGAGGTGATATTCCTACAGGGAGATCTGGCGGAAACACTGGGCGGAGGGGGCGGAGGTATAACCTACAGATGACACTGGGCATTACACGGATAAAAATGGTAATAACTCATGGATATCAAATAGTTCTTTCAGATAATCCTAACTTAATTTTTCATTTTCTAATACTATTATTTTATAAGACTTCATAGAAAAAAATATACTAAAAATACTTGAGACAAGATATTTACATGTACAGTACAACAAAACTTTGCTCAAGTGCTATCCTTCGGTACAATTTCGACTGCGATTTTCTAAAGTCGATATACAGGGTTGCCAGGTCTTATATTTTCCCCGTATGTTTTTTTTTTTTTTTTACTTTCCTGCTAAGAAAGCATCTTAAAATGATATCGAAAAATGTTATTTTTTTAGCGAATTTGTTGACATATTTGAACAACAATTATGACTTCAGTGAGACAGCTGTTCGAAATTCAGGATCATATTGAAGCTGGTCAACTGTAATGAGGAATTTTGTAAATGTAAAGTAATCGTAGATGAAGGAATATTCTCTCAAATGAAGGTTTGAAATAGACAGATGTGAGAAATCGTTGCAGCAAGGAGTAGATTGAAGCGGAATTAAATGTGGCTGTAAACTTTACGGTTTCGTGCAAGGACGTTTTTTTTTATATAATATAAAAAGAAATGATAATAAATTGTTAAGAAGGGCGACATCTGAAGATAAAAATATAAGGTAACATAACAATCGAAATTAATGGCACAAGAATCCCTTCAAAACTTTTTAAAACTAATGACGTAATGGGATTAGATTCTAACTATATATCTGGACTTGTCAAGTTACTATTACATCATTTGTAATGCCGAGAAATATATGGGGTCTAAAATAGTTAGAAAATCAGATGTTAAGTTCACTGGTAACAATCTATCACTTTGAACAAGAAGCTACAACGGATTATTATTATTATTATTATTTATTTTTTTTTGAAGAGATATTTAAAGGTTCAAAGGTTCATTAAACTTTAATATTAATAAAATTCGTGCGATGATTTCTATTTGTTAGATTTGTTTACTTATTGTTAAACGAACTGTTATACACAGAAATGAAAACAGCAACTTCTTTCATGAGATGAAATAACCTTACTGCCATAGTGAAAATAACTGCTTTCTCTCTCTCTTTTTGATTATTGAGAATCAAACGATGACACAAGTGTCTTTTCATCATCACATTCAGCCATTTTCTATCCACTACTGGATGAAGGCCTCCCCCATTTCTTTCCACAGATCTCGATCGGTTGCTTCCCTCATCCATGTCGTTCTTGAAACACGCTTGCTTGATTTCATCTACCCAACTTGGATTTGGACGTCTTCTAGGTCGTTTTTTTTTCTCCCTGGGAATGCAATGTAGAACATTTGTCGTCCATCTTCCATCTGTTCTTCTAGCTAGGTGACCTATCCATCTTCACTTACTTCATCTTCTTCGCTCTTTTGATTACATTATTCTATCTTTGTTTGCGAGTCTATCCATTCATTTGTCTTTCTCTTACTCCAACATCTCTCCATCGCTTTATGTGTTACTATGAATATCTGAGTAATTTGCGCATTCAATATCCGCGTTTTACATCCGTTCTTACATTTATTTTTTTTTGTGGGAAGGGGGCTTTTGTTCTTTAGGTTGACTAAACTAATAGACAAATCAGGTGGATTCCTTTTCTTCCAGGCAAAGTTGTCTTGTTCATTACTTTTTATCGATTAATACTCACAACCGTCTTTATTCTAGACTCTCTGTAGTGCGACACATGTGGGACCGGGTCGTATCGCATTATAGAGATCTGTCGGACAACTGGTTTGTCATTTTTTTTAAAAAATCAAATGAAAGCGTTTAATTAATTGAAAAAAAAAAAACTTAAACAATGCTATGTACAGCTAAGAGGACATATTAAAGGGAAAAATATATGTATTTATAAATACACATTAAATGAAAAAGATATTTTATTCAATGAACAGCAATTTATAACCATGTGACCGGGGCGTCGGATTACTGGACGTGTCGGACTGGTGAAATGTCGGACTATAGAGACTCTACTGTATTTTGTTGAATATAAACGATTGCTATTAAGTCTACATTGTCTTTTTGGACACGTATAGTATGTTGGTTACCGTAGAAATAGAAACTAAAATATCAGATGAACATTTCATTAAGATGAAGAGATTAACGAAAAACTGAGTGTTGTCTTAATTAGATATATTGATTGATATATCAATATTATCTTTTCTGATAATAACGATAATGTTATTAACGAATTGAATAATCCATTCTTAACATTTCTGAACATTTCTCTGCCATTTTATTATCAGTGTGTGTCCAAAATCTTGTTAGATCCTTTATTTACCATACCGTGTACAGTTTCTAAAGCATAAGCTATGTATCTTAGTAATGTTACTTGCTGAACGTTACTTAACAGAGAGATATTCTTCTTTGTACCAAAGATTTTTTTTTCCTCTGATACTTTCATCTGGAAGGCACATACAGATGCTTATCAGAATAATGGAAACACCTGAACGAAAGTGCAACTTACCAGATTAATATGGTGTCGGGCCACCTTTCGCCTTCAGAACAGCCTTGATGCGACGTGGGATGGAGGCATAGAGGTCGTGAATGGTAGTAAGTGGAATATTACACCATTCCTCGTGCAGGGCATCGGCCAGTTCTGTGAGAGAGGATGGAGGTGGAAATCGTCGCCGGAGTCGTGTTTCCAAGATGGACCACAGATGTTCAATTATGTTGAGATCTGGGGATTGGGCGGGCCAGGGGAGGTGTTGAACTTCATCCCGATGTTCCTCAAACCACGCTGCAACAACTCCAGCTGTGTGAATGGGTGCATTATCATCCTGGAATATGGCGTCATTGTCCGGGAACAACATCCGGACCATAGGATGCAAGTGGTCTCCTAAAATTGCGACATAATCGTTGGCAGTGATGCGTCCGCGAAGTGTGACCACAGGACCCAATGAAAACCATGATATTGCGGCCCACAGCATCACCGTGCCGCCGCCATGTTTCACAGTTGGGCGGAGACACTGCAGATCATACGCTTCTTTGGGCGTTCTCCACACATAAACACGGCCCGTGGTTTGAAATAGGGTGAATGGTGACTCATCCGACCATACCACACTTTTCCAGTCGTCAACGGTCGAAGTTGCATGGTCGCGGCACCATTTGCGGCGTGCTAAAGCGTTCTGGTCCCTGATGAGAGGTTTGGCCCGTGCAACATGACCCCGTAAGTTCATGTCATGTAATTCGCGGCGGGCTGTGATTGTCGAAACAGGTTGGGGGAGGTGCTGATTGAGTTCCTCCGTCACTTGCGCCGCAGTGGCACGACGGTTCCGCGTGACAATGCGCTTTAATACCCGACGTACCCTGTCACTGATGCTTTTCTTCCGCCCACTATTCCGCTTCCCCGATGTGGTTTTCCCGTGTGTTGTGTAGGCCGTCATCACCTTCGACACTGTCCCTGGCGACACACCTAACACACTAGCCACTGCCGTCACACTCACTCCACATAACCGCGCACCAACAATTTGCCCTCTTTGAAACTCTGAGAGGTTTCCCATTTTACACTGCCTCCGTCTGCTGCAGCAACTGCATACTCCTGTTCCACGACGCCTGACGTAGTATGGAGACCGACCTAACACACCACCACCAGCAGTCCGGCGCTGCGGTCGCCACGACACCACTGCCAACCCATACATCTGACGTGTTGCCAACTACAGGTGTTTCCATTATTCTGATAAGCATCTGTATCTAGAAATTCAATAACAGACTTGTTCAAGTTTGTAATGTGTTAATGTTGTTCATATATGTATATGGCTAAGCACTGACTCCTCCAAGGTTCTAGGTTCGAATCCCAGCTGGGTATAAATGTTTCTGGTAATTAGAAACTTGACATCTAGTACAATTGGGACGACCTAAGTCATGAATTACTAAAAAAAATATGGCCCAAAATGCAAATATAAACCACCTTCATAACTGCTTTTAGCTTGAATTTGTCTCTAGGGAAAGGCTAAAGGAGTGTATATATACACGTACAAAATGGAATTTTTAAATTCAGGTTTTTAAATCTCATTCACTTGTATACCCCAGGGAGTGTTTCTCTCAGGAAAAGTGTTCTGGGGGGTAGTATTTTATACTTTTGGAGGGGGTAAAAGAAGAGAGATAACATAATTCTAGTATACAATGTTTGTTGCTTTTTATTGGGGATGATTGACTCTGATGATGGGGATGATTGGGTCTGAGAATAATTTCCCCCGTTCCCCCTGTAAAAGAAACACTGACTCTGGGTATCAAAACACTTGTTTCCACTAGAATTGACCTTAATGTCACTTCGCTGATGCAATGTGGAAAAAAAAAGTTCTCAAATCCATCACTAGGAGAACCTGATGCCAAAATAACATAATTTATAGTAAGTATAAACATCAAAAGCTCTAAGTGACCCTGGGAATTACAGGATTAATTCCATAATGAAACAGAAAGAGAGATTAATTAGATTAACTATACGAAAAAGGTTAAGATTTCATTCATATGGTATTTTAACTCGTAAAAAAAGTTGCTGCTTCATTTCTATCTAAGAGTTTGTTTAACTATAATTTAATTATAAGTAAATAAAATTAGCAAATGACGAGAAACGATCCCACAGGCATTTACACTGGGTAAACAAAATATTCATAATGATACGAAACTTTAATGAATCTTTAGATATCGTTCATCAAACAAAGTCTGTTCATCTTTAATATTCAAAGTTGGTAGACAGTTAACCAGCACTATCTCCATATGTCGTGTTGTACTTTTTCGTTTCACGAAATTTCAATAACACGTTTACCAACTCTCAAACCTTCAGAGGAGAAAGTTCTATCCCTGCCTATTATTTCTCCTTTCTTTTCCCTTCATTGTTGAAAGAGCTTCATTGTTATAGGTTTGGATATTTACAACAATGAAGCAATTTCAACAATGAACAAAAAAAGAGCCACGGCGGCTCAATTGGTAGAGCACTCACCTCTCAGGGTGGTTGCTTTGATCCCTGGCACGCACGTATCCAGAAGTTGGACTTGGGAGGGGGTCTATGGGTTTTCCGGGGGATCGAAGATGTTTCTAGGCATGAAATTTATATTAAATATATTACAATTACGCCTGAAATTACACTAATTTTGAATTTTTCATAAAATTCTGAGTTTTTGGGGCGGGGTTTGGACTCACCCCTAAATACGTCCCTGATCCTTGGTCATGTCATGTGGGTTTTGTGTTTTCTCACGGTTCCTCCTGGTTTCTTCATTCCACCAATCATCCCATCATCATCCATCCAGCCAGAACCAAAGTTGCCTAAAGGCCTTAAAGATTAAATTAAAATTCAAAGATAAAAATATTGGCACGGATAGAACTCTTGAAATGGTTATAAACTTACTTCTCTGAAAGTTTGAACGAAATCTCTAGGCTTGAATTTGTAGGAGCAGCATTGCAATCTCATGAAACAAAAGAATGCATTAGAGACATAAGGAAGTAGTGTTCCCATCTAGCTTTGGAGATCTTTACTTTTCACTAACCTTAAGAAGTGATTTTTTTTTTAAAAAAAAATCGTCCCTAAATATGACACGACATCGTCACAAATGAAGTAATATCTCATAAATAATATCTCAGTAATATGATGTGTGTCGGCTTTTGCAATCGATGTGCCCATGGATATAGTATTTGAGCAAAGTTTAAAATAATGCAAGTGCGAGGAAATCCCCAACTTGAGAATATCATTCTCAAGAGAACTGACAGTGCTCAATCAGACAAATATTCCCCTTTAAATTGCATTTCTCAGTCATAAACTTTGCTCACATACTTCTTCTGAGTACAATCTCGATTATGATTTGCTTGTGTTATTATTTTTTGTCGAAATATTACGTAATTTGTGATACTTCTTGTATCATTTGAGTGTATCTAACCCCAAAACTAGACACTTTTAGACATATGTTCTTTTTTCTTTTTTGGCGGGGGGTGTATAATTCAACTCTCGAATTTGGTTCCAGCATTTATGACACTGATTGTATCGTACATGGCAGAAATTTAATTTTAAATTAGAGAAAATCCGCTTAGCCGTTGATAGAGCCAGTAGAATTTCGCTACTCGCGAATCTGCGAGAATATTAAACACTCAAGAATTCGCATGGAGTAGATAGAAGGGTGTTAACAATTTGTGAAAATGTAAATTTTAACTCACGAAATACTCGTGAAATTTGGATGTTTTTCCTTCCATCCACGAATTCTGAGCACTACACTTACGAAATTATATATCATTTTTATTGATTCATTCACGAAAATAATGTCTAAAAATAAATCGAAAAAAATATAATTCATCTTCAGAAACCTATCATCGGATTTCCGTAGCACAGAGAATGTTACAATGTAAGTACACATTATCTGCAATTTCGCGAACATGATTTGCCATCTAGCGGGAAAATACGAACTACATGATCACAAGGTCATTCATTGTGTGTGTGTTTGACAGTATTCACGTTAAAAAGCTTTGTGAAAACAAGTTGAACATACGAGATATCACATCACCGTAAATCTTGCTATCGGAAAGAGCAAAACAAATTTTCAAATGCAGTCTGTGAGAGATTATTTCAAAGCTTTTCTTGTGTGCTGCTGAACAATCGAACAAATCCGACCATGGACAAATTTGAAACTGTGTTCATCATACGTCTATGAAAATTGAGGCTGAATGATTAAGAAAGAAATTCCTTCATAACTGTACATGTGTTCATTAAAATTTTGATATTTGTTAGGTTTTCCAGCAGCATGCATTAGTCCAAGGTTTTAAGTCTAAAATTTTAAATTTTCATTCAATACAATAATTTATTTTTAGCTATTCAAGAAATGTACCCTTGTACTCACGAAATTTTACCTTCTACTCACAATTTTTTACCATTTTATCCACGAAAACACTCACGAAATTTAAACACCTTTATTCAGGAAATTCTACTGTCTCTAGTCATTGAACTGATTATAAAATCAGGATGTAAAAGAATCATAGATTCGTATCTCGCAGATCGGTGTGTTTATTCCGTCAATGAATATCTGGAGAAAAAGGAAATAGCAACATATTTATACATTGAGTTGTGTTATGTATTATATTATTATAAATTATAATTATTGTATTATAAAAATATAAGCTCTCAACTGTTGTATTTATACATGTATGAGAATGGTGTACTATGATAAATTGCTATTCAGCGCCTGGCAACATTATTTACACAACACTACATTTTGAAACGTTAACCTCTGCTATGAAGTAGCGAGTGTTTCCGAATTTTCTTAGTCTATACTGGCCCCATCTTCAGGTTAATTAATGATTAAAGCATAGGAATGATGTTTCTATTAGATATGTATCGTGTCAAGCGATAGCGTCTATTATTAAAGCCGTGGATAGTGATATTGTGCATGATTAAAGCCGTGTATTGCGATAGTGTGCATGATTAAAACCTTGTATAGCGATAGCGTGCATGATTAAAACCATGTATAGCGTTAACATTCGTGACTTAAGCCATAAACAGCGTGTGCAGCCGTATGTAGCTGTATGTGGCGTGTATAGTGGCTTCCTTCATTAAAACTACAACAGCTACACACGCTATATATGGCTTTAATCAAGCTGCGTGCACATTGCCACTACACACGCCACATACAGCTACACACTGTTCTGCACGCTTTACACTGCTTTAAACACAACGCTATTGCTATAAACGGTTTTAATCATGCATACTATCGCCATACACGTATTTATTTATACACGCTATTGATATACACGGCTGTATTCATACACGTTATGATTAGACACGTCTTTAATCATGCACACTATCGTTATACACGGGTTTAAACATGCACGCTATCGCTAGGCACAACACATACACATAGAAATAACTTCATGCTCTTGCTTTAATCAATTTCTCTGAAGACGAAGCCAGTTAAGTCTCTGGAACGTTCTAAGCACTCTTTCCTTCAAAACAATGGTCCAAAGTCCATACAGTTTAAGTTTACTAAAGCACTGTTGACTCGAAGACAAGAACTCTATTTTTTTTTTTAAATTGAGTGTTTTCTTCTGGAGAAACTATCTTTTATGGCTTACAAGTTTGCCTACTTGATTCTATATGGTGATATTATTCTCTTTTGTAGCGAGTACATTCTAGAGATATCAGAAGGCATTGAGCACCCTGGTGGAATAGTCTGGAATGTTTTCCTGTGTAATGTTATTACTTGGATAATTGTCTTTTTGTGTATCATGAATGGTGTGAAGTCTATTGGAAAGGTAAGAATTGTTAAAACATGAAAATAGTATAAATTATAAATTTAGTTTTAAGTTACGATGATAAGGAACGTATAAAAGACACTTCTTGTGTTGCTAGGTCCTAGTCGCACATGTTCTCTTCTTCAGTCCTTATACGGACTCTTGTGATCTAGAAGTGAATGTTGCTAGCTAAGGTTCAATACTTTGAAGACAGTTCGTGACCAAGATTTCTCCATGGTTGACCTTAATTTTTCTAGTAGAAGGCTGGGAAGATACCTAAAAGGAGCTCTGGATCATATCTTCCCCATCCGTGAAAAAATACACTTAATTTTATACAAGACACAGTATCAAATAGACAAAAACTTCTTACAAATAAAAAGTGGCTCGCTTTCGCCAATAAGTCATGGTCATTAAATATAATTGAAAAATGTTAGAAAGTACCGGTCCCGAGGAGTAGTTATTCTGTGGCTATAATGGCAGCTTTAGCCACTCCTCGTGACTGCTTCTCTCCAACATTTTTCAATTCTTTTCAATGACCATGGCTTATCGGCGAAAGTTAACCATTTTTTATTTGTGTGAAGGTTTTATCCATCTGTTAATGTGTCTTGTGAAATAAAATGCCCTATTTTTTTCACCTTATTTCATCGTTTATATTTGCTCGTTTTGGAGTTCACTTTGGTGCCACAAAAAAAGAGATAAATAAAAAATATTTTAAGAGAAGCAAACAAAATCATATTCTTAGATCCAGATCCACATAAAACATAAATATTTTCCTTTGTTCTCATTCGATTTCCACAAAATTTTCTTTTGATAAAATTCCAATCTAAAGAAATATGTGTATTTCTAAATTTTTTCCAAATGCTTGAATCTGTTCTAATTGTATCTCAATGGATTTTATTTAAACTGAAAATTTCTCAAAAATGAAAAAAAATAAAATGAATACGGTTTTGGGAGCATTAATCGAAGTTTGAAAAAAAATCGTAAACGAAAAGCTCAATTGCTATGAAGCACAAACGAAGTAAAGAAATTTTGTCTAAACTTTTGTTCAGTTAACACTGGAAAAAAAAAATTTCGTTGACCAAAAGGTTGCATAATAAACTTTACAACTAATATAATTAAAGTGGGTACGCTAAAAATACAAAAGGAAAAACAATATGAGGGGAGGGATAAATGTGCAAATGAAAAATGTATTCAATTCAGAAATACATTGAAATGCTAGAAGTCATAGGGTAGGCAACGAGTATGTGTAGGACCATCAGTAACCGAGTGAAGTGGAGCAACTCGAGTTTACAAGCAGATGAAGTGACCTCTGGAGAGATGTTGAGACACGCCATCTGGATCTACTTGGCATTTTCAGGTGCGAATACTCTGTTACCACGTCCCAGAACGGTTTCATTGGGTTTATGTTGGGCGTATGCAGAGTTAGTCGTGACTGTCCACATTGTTTCTTGAACAAATTCCAAGATGACACGGTATAGTATTCTGCTCCAAGTAGTCACCAAGCAGTGCAATGTAGCGGTGACCAGTCAATGACGTATTTAGGAGGACCAGCAGACCCAACCCATACCACATGACCGTATTCCACACCAGTACCAGCTTGCATCGCACCTTGTTTACAATTGGAATTCATGTCCTTATAAGATGTGCACCACATTTGAACTCTACCATCAGCCCACCACCATGATCATACAACGTGAAATAGAACGATCGAAAAGACAATAAAAGAATTGCGCGGAAGTACAGTGTATACATATTCTGACCCTTTCCTTAAATATTCTTCTGATTAAAATCTAAATTTTTATAATGGTACAAATTTTATCACATGATGATGCTCGGTAGCATTAAGCAAAATACCGTGCTGTTTCTTTGTATAGTAATGAGCCAAGTGCAGACGTTAAAAAAAAAATCTCTTGCGTTTGTAATTCAAAATCCAGACACAAGGTGTCCGTAATATACATCTTAGACTTCTCTGATCGTCCTTCGAGATAGTATATACCAAGTTCAAACGCTTATCCCTTCTCTTATCTTTATAAATTAGAGTGAATCCATTTAAATGAATATCACAAGATTCCTAAATGTTTTTCTCTTAGTATGAAGTACTTGAATACAAGGAACCGTTTTATATCTTCCCAGGCTTATGGTATTTATTTGGCTTGTAGTAACTTGGTATAAGGTTTTGCAATATAGTGTTCTTCCCAATCATCTTGCATTATTAGAGAGAAAGCTTGATACTTTCTCATTGGCCTTTACTATTATTGTGCTTCCATTTTGTACTTGTCAGGGTTCCCACTGACCTGGAATAGTCAGGGAATCCAGCTTAGCACTAGAAAGTCCTGGAAAAGTCAGGGAATTTCACTAAAATGTCTGCAAAACCTGGAAAAGTCAGGGAATTTGATAGCTTATTGTTTGAAGTTCATTTAGCTGGAGCAAGCATTTAATGTTAGATCGTTTTTGTAATTACTTGAAGGCTAACGTGCCAACCATGAAGCAAGATAAGAAAATAATACAGTGAAATATTTTGATGTATCTTTATTTTCATGCAACTATGAACTTTATTTTCCCATGGAATTATGATATATATGCAAAATGGTGCACCTGGAAATTTCTGAGTAGTGACCTGGAAAAGTCAGGGAATTTGATCTTGGCAAATGAGTGGGAACCCTGCTTGTATGTATATTGGGTATTGGGTGTTTATTCTTCGTGTGGTATTTCTGTTATTATTTCTTATTTTAAATTATTTATTCTTTATTAGTTAACATTATCTTCAGTCTTATTTAGGGTTGAACGAGAAAAATAATTTGAAATACTTTTAAAACTGTTTTTCCTTCCGAATTCAGTATTAGAAAAATATGTTGTCGCAAAAGTTATTTTCTTAAAGATGTGTTGTTTTCTTAAAAAAATGAAAAGAGAAAAGAAGGTAAAGACACCCTTGAAAACTTTCTTGTCAAATTAATTTTTTTTCTTCTTAATAAGTGAACTATCGTTCATCTCTTAGGGAAGAACTTTCTATTAGTATGCTTCGAGGATTCCTTAATCAATTTAAACACGTAAAATGCTTTAAAATATCGCCTTTCAAGAATTTTATTTCAAACTGTTTAAATTGACATGTCTCGTTTTACAAATTTTCAGTGGCTGGAGCTTTCGGGATTAGTAATTAACACCAATTTTGATTACTAGAAACTAAATGAGAAATAAGAACTTACGACCTCTTAGAGGTTCTAATTATAATATAGTGCAAGCTAACTGATAGGGAGAAACAGTGTGCGAATTAGGTTATCTTCCCAGGGGAGGATAAAGTACTTTATATTGTCTACTTGTAACTTAACTTACTGATATATCATTATTATTATGATATGATAATTTGGGGTCTAAGATTCAATTTGTCCTCGGTACCAGATAAGTACAAATTGCCATGCTCATTGCTCAACTGCACGCTATTCCATGCAGATGGAAAAATTGCGCTTCTGCCGAGATTCCGCACTGTATGATTTACTGTAATGTTCTTAGAGATTTTAAACTGTTTCCGTTCTCTCCACAATGAATTATTACTTAGTCATAGTGCTGCTGCCTTTACTAAAAGATTGGCAACACTTTCAACATCCTCGGGATATGAATTTTAAAACATAATATGTACTGGAATTTGTACGTAATAAACAGCCTTACATGTAATCGGTACTCTTCCTTCTGTCAATATATGCCACGTTAACGCTTAATATGAAATACAGAACAATTTTCAGTAAGAGAGACCTCTATGATAGCTACGTATCGCTTGACTGTGTATGCTTGACTAGGCAGATTTTGAAGGGTATTCTCCTTTGTAAGGCAAGACTCTGGTTCTTCACTCAGAATAATGTATTGTCATGAATAGATTACACCTTCCTGCCATGCTTATTCTCGCTAGCGAAACGCTAATTTCAGTACTGTTAGCAAGTGTAGAAGTAGGCTACATATGAATGAATATATTCTAGTCTTTCACTGCTTTTAGCGATTGAGAGGTGCAAATAAATACAAGGTTGATAAACTAATTATCAGGGTTCCTACAGGTTTTGTCCTCCAGAGACCACAATACCCTGACTTTTCCATGACCCTTGCGACAGCCCTAATCATTTTTCCAGGCCATAGTCTAACAGCCAAATGCTAATTTTGATACAGCTTTATACTTTTTTTTTTTTTTGGTTTTCATTTCTCTAAAATTTTCAAACATTTAGAGGAAACTATCAAAATTCCCCCCCCCTCCCCCACTTCTTTTTTGGATGTTCATAAAATCTATTGTAATTCTCATAACAAGAATGTAAGTATTGCATTAACTTGTACAAACATTAAAGTACAAATGTTGTGACTCGACAAGAATTTCACCCATACAACACGAGGAATAATGTATTTTCCAAAACAAGACAAAAAATGGCTCTTTGAAAAAATGGGTTCAAATTTCGGCCACTGCCTCCTGTCACATAAATAGCAACAATGACTGAAACATTAACAAAAAAGAAAAAAAAGAAAAACAAATATGCTTACAACATAAAGTGGAATACTATGAACACCTGTGAGAATACCTGTAATTATGCATAAAAATACAAGTGTCACTTGTTTTAAACTAAAGAAAAGGATGTAAATAGAAAAAAAACTCTGATTGATTGTAAGTTCAAAACACAAAATCTGGAGATAATGTAAATTTTATTTTTAAACCGCTCCCTAGTTTTTGCAGCCAAATATCACAGGGAAAAAAAGTAGATATTTTGCTTCTTTACCAACACAGTTTTCATGGAACCAAATGTAACATTTTCTACATGCAACCGTTTTTCATCCTTTTTTTCTTGGAAGTACAGTCCTTCATTAACGGGACATTCTGTTGTGTCGTAATAAGTGATAGATTTGGTGCTTGTTGATGTATGACTACAGTGGTCATCTCCTTAGTCATCTCTGGCAAAGGAGATGACAAAAATAAACACAAAGGAAAGTTACTTTGAAACAGGAGTTAAACATTCCACTAGTAAGAATCGTGATACATGTAAAACAATTTGTTATAAATCAAATTAAATAACATTTACAAATATACCAACTAGCGGAACTCAATTTGTTCATAAAGTTTTATTATATATTTGCACAATATTTCTATTAATTATTATTCTTTATAGCAATTATTCATTCTACTAAATATTTCTATTAATTATTCTTCAAAGTTTTCCTTCTACTAATTATTATTTCTACTAATTGTTCTTCAAAGCATCAAGAATAGCTATTTATTTTAATAACCAGTACAATATATAGTCTCTTCATGTACGATAATGCCTGCCTGTGCACAACACAGAAATCGAATATTTTCAAGTTACGCTTAATAGTATATACATGATGTCCCTTTAAAAAAAAACGATAAAGTGATATACTGGCAAGGCAATTAGGTTACAGTCCTGTTGCAGGTTACCCTGACCTAGGTTTTCCTCAGTTTCAACAGGCGAACACTGGGATGGTAGCTAAATGAATAACCTGTCCGCTACCTTGATTTCGAAAGAGTGCTTGCCCATGAATGTCATTCCTCAGTTACGTGACAGGTTTAGGCCACAGTTGCCTGTATAGGTCACATAAAATTTGAAAAGGAACCAACACTTAGCGAACAAAATCATAATATCTTCCCCTGACGGCTGGAGGAGAAGTATTGAGGACTGACTTGTCATCATTTGATATTATTTTCTTCATAATAGGTCTGGTGTATTCAGACTTAGGGAAAATTTATGAATTTAGATTTTCTTAAGCTAATTAAAATAGGCTGACAAGGCATATATATTTGACCTTATTATGAAAACACACAGTAAAACTTACAATTTTAGCGGTCTATCAACATATTTCTCAGGCGAAATACTAGTCAACACTACTAGTTTATAAACTCCAGAAGGCCAAGAGATCCTTTCTACATTTCCCACCAATCACGTCCCAGAGATCGTTCACGTTCCGAAGCTGAACAGATTTCCTTCCACCAATCATATTCGTCGCTCACACAAGTCAACTAGAACTCTATATCAAACTTGTAGCAGAAATACTACATAAAAAGAAACTGAAGCGAGGCGCAAAAAAAAAGAAATCTTAACCTCCTCTCTTCTCTACCCAGTATATCGCTTCCCCCGTGAGGAAAACTCGGCGGGCCTACGGTGGCCCGCCTTCATGGTTGGTGGGCCACCGGCGGCCCGCCGAGTTTTCCTCATGGGGTCAGTTCTCACTTGTTTCAACATTTCGAAGGTGACAGACTAGAAGATTCAAATGACTTGTGTTGTCAGGGAATCATGAAATTTACAAACCCTCTTTGCTTGTATATTTCTGAAATGCATGTTTCTTTAGATGTTATAAGTAAGGCATTTTGGAACAGATTTAACAGCATATTAAAAAGGGGGAGGGGTCTTCTACGGTATATATTATTCATATTTTTTTTTATTATTATTAAAATAATGAAAGAAAGGAACGTTATTAAGGGTATTGAAACAGAGGTTGTGAGTCTGCTGGTATCACAATGCCCGAGATCTGCCATCCATCAAAGGAAAATGTGGTGATGTACCTTAGATTACAATTATTATTTATAAGGTATACTCAACATCAAAGAAAATGGTCAATAGGAATATTTTTAAATGCAAAAAAAAAACATCGAATCTATAAAATGTGATAATATCGAACCTGTGTTCTTTCTATACAGGAATAAAGTTAACACTTCATAGCTTCTGATTGTCTTATATACCAGTTCTGTTATCAGATCTTGTTAACATTATGACTCAGAGGTATCTGCCATCGGATATAGCAGTATTTAACTGTATTTTTGTTACATTTTTTGTTGTTTTTTTTTTTGTAGAAATAAATAAATTTTATTTGAAGTGTGATCTTGAATTTTTATCTAGATTTAGACACCACTCACTTTTTGCTTGGTACTTCGGTTTATGTATGAATCGTGTTTGTTCGTTTATGTGTGGATGTTTTATGTACTCCTGTGAATTCGGTTTATTAAAATACCTGAGGAATATCTCTCATAATTTTTATCCATATTTTCTTTGATGTTTTCTTAATAGTTCCAATACTTGTTTAGTCTCTGAGTAAAGATATACTAAAACAATGTTTGTATAAAGATTTTGTTTTTAATTATTTCATTTTCCTTTTGATTTTTAGGTTGTCTATTTCACGGCAACATTTCCCTTTGTCATTTTGTTCATTTTATTTATTCGAGGAGTGACGCTTCCTGGCGCTGTGGACGGCATTCTTTTCTACATATCCCCTGACTGGAGTCAACTAAAAAATTTAAAGGTACGTAATGTAAAACGGAAATTATTACACCTTTTTTTTTTTTAAAAAAAATAGTAAAAATCTAGTTAGGTTAGTGTAGTATAGAAACGCATCCATCTATTGTAAGTACTAAACAGGGCTTAACTATAGTAGTGGCGGACCACTTTTTAGAAATTTACAGGATGAATTGAGATAATTGTGTGATGTTTGTTAGTAATTGGGAGCAAAATAGTAATGTGGGTAACATTATAAGTGAATTATAATATTATTGTAGTGTTTTCTTAAGATGTTTTAGGACGCACTGCATGTTGTGGCGGAAGGAACTATTTTGCGTAGAGTTACAGTTGTTGTCATGTGGAAGGCGGTAAGGCAGTGTTGAAATGGCGCGTCTTTGTGATGGTTAGACATTTCTTGCGTTCGTTTTATTGAATCGTATAGAAATGACGAGGGAAAGTGCATTTTGAAGGTTATTTAGCAGAGTATTTATGTAAGGAAAGGAAAAGGTTCCGAAACAATTGTACACGACATTCTAACGGAAATTGGGAGAGTTAACACGCCTGTGTGCTGAAGGTATGTGTGAATATGGGTCAAAATATATTTTGTAAAAATACATGACCACACCTAACCTCCACGTTCATATGTTCAGTAATTTAAGATAATTTACGAAAAATGCAAAGAAGGAATTATTAATAATGAATGTGAACATATAATAATATATTTTGTAAAGATATATGACCGCACCTAATCTTACCTAACCTCCACGTTCGTATGGTCACTAATTTAAGATAATCTACGAAAAGTGCAAGAAAACAATTGCGTAAACCGCTCAGCTCCCATGAGCACGTAATGTGTGTGCTTTAAGTGATTTTGGTCTGATTTTAGTGATTTTAAAATTGGTCCGTCACTACTATAGAAATGCCCTAAACAGAAATAGTTCGATTTCCGTAGAACTTTTCTTTATTCGGGCTGTACTTTAGATACTACCCCGGATCGTTCAAACCAGTGAAGACTAGGTTAGGTTGGGTTAGCTTAACTTCTATTAGTCAGTTTAAGGCATCTTTAACTGGGCTCTAGTCCTTCGAAATTAGATCCGAAATAATGTACTAAATATGGTGATATCTTGTCCGGGGAAGTAATAATTATAATAATAAATTTTATTGTCGTTAAGCTATTCACAGCAATGGACAACGTCAAGTTTGTAGCATAAGATACAGATAACAATTTATGACAATTACAATAGCCATTCTAGTTAAAAATATAACAAAATTGATAATACAACAGCAGCAACAAATACAATATTCACTTATATATTTACAGTTATAGGTATATAATAGCCTAATTGCTTATATGTATATATATATAGTACGGTTATATAATTTTACAAACAATGTGTATAATTAAAAAAGAGAATATGTTATATTTCTATGGAACAGTCAAAAAATTCCTCTAATGAGTAAAAGGGTGTTGCAACTAACCAATTGGACAATTTTCTCTTAAATCTATTCAGATGTTCGTTTCTTACTGTTGGAGCCAGCTTATTATACATTTTTATTCCTAATATCTCATAGTTATTTAAAGATTTGGACAGTCTTTGAAATGGTACATTGATATGGTTATTGTTCCTAGTGTTGTACGAATGTATATCTTTTCTGAGCTGTACGTTTTGTAGATTACTTTTTACCTGTTGGAGTACTGTATAGATGTATAGGTTAACCACCGTCATAATCTTTAGATTGATAAAGAGGGGTCTACAGTGGGCTTACCTGTGTGAGTCTGCGATAATTCTGATTACCTTTTTCTGTATTAGAAGGATATTGTTTGCATGACAACTGTTTCCGCAAAATAAGATACCATACTTAATTATACTCTGAAAGAAAGCAAAGTAAGCAGATCTGACATATTCCTGAGGAACATGATTTTTCAATTGTTTTAACAGATATGTTACCCTTGACAGCCTACTACAGAGATAATCAATATGTGGTTGCCATGATAGCTTATTGTTAAGAATTACACCCAAAAACTTTACACAGGTTGAGCTATTTTCAAGAGATACATCTTTGAGACTAAAAGTCATACGTTGAGTTTTATTTTCGTTAAGTGCAAGTCCATTAGCCTTGAACCAAATCGCAGTTTCTGCCCATGTATTTTCAGTATCCAAGAAGCTTCACTTTATTTTCATAGGGAGTCTTAGTCAGTATCATATGTTCATACATATTCAGTCACAACGATGATATTGAGAAATACTAGTGGATCTTAGCATCCCAGATTATATATTTAGCATATAACAACTCTTCATAAAAATTATATCATAGAATTCACGAATGTTCAGCATTTCTATAATTACTAATTTACTCATATCGCTCATTAGATGGGTGATAGATGTGCTTCAAATGTTTAGTGATATTTTCACTAGTACCAAGTTACCTTTCTGCTTTCAAGTGTTTCTTTCTTTGTAGCAAAATTTTAGCTACAAAGTTAATAATGATTTTTTTCTTAACGGGGTAAAATTGTAAATATTTATTTTAATTTTAGTGACTTCCTGAGGCTGATTGAACACAAAGTATATAAATACGTTTAGCAGTAGATTTGTAGTTTAGGTCAGTCTTCATCTTCTACGAACCCTGTTTTTTGTTGTTGTTGTTTTTTTTACTCAGTAAGCAAACGCCTTAACCACTAAACCACGATACGAACTTGCAAACGGTGATTTGGTCGTTGTATTTACCAGTGCACGTGTTACGTAACAAGCAAGTAGTAACTAACACGTGCAAGATGGCGGTTTCCATTCAGATTCCCAGATCGAAACTCTCTAGACTTCATCTGCTTGCTTCTCTTGTATGTGTGTGTGTGCGACGTGTGTTGTGTGTCACAACCTGTTCTTTTAAAAATAGCTACCTAGAAACTGTGTTAATGAACTGGACTCTTTTTGCTACATTTGTGGCGACTTAACAGTTAAAAAATCAGATACAAAATTTTAGTGTTTTTCAGGTGTACTTTGGATTCAAAGTCTAGACAAAAATGGGTTCCTCGTGTGTTACTTAATGATATGGTCTGAGCCAAAGGGTTACTCTTGACATTTTTAATTTGTATCACAACAATTTCAGTAATTAATTTCAAATCCAAACACAAGGCGAAATATCCTAATTTCACATGTGCCAAATAGTGAGTAATTACCGTGCCTATATCTTGGGGGAAAAAATGTTTAGTGATGATGATGAAGTACCTGTAGAATATGATATTGATAACATTGATCCGACCTTCAAAGCGTCCAGCTCATCTTCTGAAACCAAGAGGACTTCAATGATCTTGTCCGAGATTTACAGCTATCTAAAAGGAAGCGGAACTTATAGGCTCCAGATTGAAAGACTTGCTTTAAAGATTTCTTTTAATTGAAATGGAATTATTTTTATAACGATCAACATTTTCTTATGGACACTCTTGATCACGAATATAAAGCAGAGGACTTCATTTATTTTCCGATTCGTTGAAAGTTACCTAAGAATGTGTCTTTCTTCACAACATCCCCAACAGTAATAAGTCACCTTCAGTGTCCCTCGCTCGGGCTGTCAATTTGTCAGAATCATACTAACATGAAACTTCTGCTGAAGAATATCAAACATGAGAAGTATAAATGGCATGTCTGCGTTATTTAAAACTGACTATCTTTTGCTTTACCTGCAACTTCGTTTCACAGAATAATGTTGTTTTCTTTTAGTGGGGGACTAAAGGGGACTACCGCAGGGACTGTGTAAACCAGTGTTTTTCAATTTTTTAATATTCAAGGACGGGCAAACTATAGGGAAAAATTTTCAAGCACCGAGAAGAATCCAGTATGTTAGATATTTATTTGACCTTCAAGGAATATCAGAACGTCTTCAGATTTTAATTATTTTAGAAATAAATTGTAAACTGTAATATGTTGAGAAATAAATCTCGACTTGCCTCTTGTAGGTTAAGCCAATATGTTTCAGTCGTGATCCCTGGAAAGTGTAGTCCGTTTAGAAGGATACACAACTTCTCCTCTCCCCCAAAACCTATATCAATACATAAATATACACTAGCCATAGTAAATAATATATAACTAGTATCAATAAAATACTGCGTTAAAGGAACTTAATTCTACTTTAATACTTCTCATTTTTATAAGAATATTAATTTGTAACATTGGGGCCTACTTTAGAAACCAACTTCAAATACGAAATTTTTCTCATGTTCCACTTAGTTCTTCTTTCCTCTTCTTCTTCTATCATTTTAGAAGATAAATTTTCTTGATGTGACTTCAGCTATTTTTAATTTTACACATTTATTAATATATATACAAAAGTTTACACAATAATTTCAAATGTATTCACATTATCAGATAATCATGTTCTTCAAAGAGTTGAGTTGAAAATTTTACGATAACATGCACTTGTGATCGGTGATTTAATTATTTGTATAAGAATACTGAGGCTCATCGATTGATCTTCTGATAACTACACTTATATAAAAATTAAATAATAGAAAACCATTTAAAATGAAATGTGAATGCAAAACGAAAAAAATACAAATACAAGGTTACTAGGATATTTTTCCATGTAAAAGTTTGGCTTTTATATACTTAAGATAAAATTAAAAATAATAGCAGAGCAAAGCAAATACGTTATAATTTAAAAAAAAAAACTAAAAACGTGTAACAGTTTCACCAACTAACTAACAACTTGGCTTCATCAGAAACACAGCGATGTGTCCGATAGAGTGTGTCTGATGAAGCTAAGTTCTTAGTTAGTTGGTGAAATTGTTACACGTTTGTTTTTTTTTAGTTTTTAAATAAAACGTATTTGCTTTGCTCAACTATTATTTTATTTTATCTTAAGGTTACTAGGTTATTTCATTTCTTCAATGAAATAAATGTAACATCGCATTATAGCATTATGGTCAATATATAAGTAAAAAATCCAATACAAAAGGTTTTTTAAAAATTTGTTATTTATTTTCAGCCATTTAACTATTTTTTCTTTAATTTATAAAATAATGTTTTTATAGCCAATTCATTTGTATAATTATTTGTTATTTAAGGTATGGGTCGATGCAGCTTCCCAAATATTCTATTCATTGGGACCAGGATGGGGTGGAATAATCAATATGGCAAGTTACAACAAATTCAGGAATAATTGCAAAAGGTACACAATTTCAATCTCTATAACTTGTAAAAATCTCTTATGCTAGATCAATCAACATTGGTTCACGGAAAGTAAGCATATATATATATATATATATATATATATGAGTTGAATAAAGTTATGAACGAAAAGCACTCCCGTTCTTACCAGTCACCCTCCATTTTAGAGAAATGATTTTATTTTCGAAAAGAATCGCAATATTAACCATAAATGGCACGTTTGGGCAGTGGGACAGGAAGGAGGGGCCCCGGCAAGAACACAGTTCGTTCCTGGTGAGAAGAACGTACTGCGTGATCCACTTGTTGCCTAACAGAAAGTGCTTTTGCCCCCACTACACATAAAACTTGGTTTGATGAGGCAATTTATTGTGACCCTACCCACCGACAGTACTGAGTTTCATTACCTGCAGGTCAAATTTCCAAACAAGAGTGAGGCAAAACTGCGATCCAGCATATTTGACGACCCTCAAATTTGAACCCTGGTGCAGCAACAATGAGTGATCAGCAAAAATAAGGTTTAGCTCGCTTTGCAAAAAATAGCGGTAAATGTTCTGGGGGAACCATCAGGCTGCAAACTATGTGAAAATTGTGAATAACATGCTGGGCGCCTTTAGAAGATTGAGTTGTAGAATGAGCGTTTAAATTTCGTTTCCTCCACAGCCGTATCTCTCACTTCCCCGACAATCTTGACAAACTCAGCGAGGAATATGGTAAACGTTTTCACTAAGGCATTAAGACAATGGAATCTCGATAGCAAGTGCACTGGAGTGCATTCATGCTTGCTGACTATTGTTGGTGCTTAAAGAGAGATTCCACTGCTGAGCATCGCAGAGTCTCGAAGCGTCGCCAAGTGTCGTGTGATCAAGACCAGGTGTTTGGGTACTGAACAAATACAGTGGAGCCATTGTTACTTTCCTGTATCACGCATGTACTAGGGACAATGTCATAATACACTGAATCATCAAAACTCATAGGATAGCAGGTCACTGATTCGCGGGTGGACACCACGTGTGTTCCATGCTCCCTGCATGGCTCCGCGATGGCTTCAGTTGTGTATGAGACCTTATAGGAAGTGGCCGTGTGACTGATTCATGTGAAATGCAACGTCGTCGTGAGTTAACGGCATTCGAACGGGGCATCGTGGTGGGTGCCCCACGCATGGAAAGTGGTGTAGGAATTCGACTTCCTACGTTCAACTGTATCCAGGGTATATCGAGAATGGTTGGATGAAGGCGTCATAGTCCACAATAGACAGTCCACAGTCCAGCCGCCCTCAATGACCGAGACCGGCGAGACCTGGAACGAATGGTCAACAGAGACAAGAGGGCGACAGTGCGAGAAATCACGGCCCAATTCAAACCTGGCCGCGCTAGAAACATCTCCTAGTGGACAATCTGTCGGAACATGCGTGCCCTCGGGTATGGGAGCCGTCGCCCTACACGGGTGTCACTGTTAGCCCCGCGTCATCGGACATTCCGACTTGCATTTGACACCAATCACCTCGCATGGATTCTGCAACAGTGGCGTAACGTCAGCTGGTCCGACGAATCACGGTATCAACTGTACTATGCCGATGAGAGGCACCATGTGTGGTGCATATCTCATGAAGCGATGGGTCCATATGAAGAGAGCGTGGTCTAGGGCGGTGGAGTATCAATCATGGTCTGGGGCACGTTTTCCTGGCATGGAATGGGTCCTCTGGTTGTACGGGAAGACACGTTGAATGGTCCACGGTATCGTGAGCTGTTCGAAGATCATCTACACCCGTTTTTGTTCTTTCAACACCCTGACGATCTTGCTGTCTTTCAAGATGACAATACGCCGTCATATTGCTCCAATGTCGTCCGAGAATGGTTCAAAGAGCATGCAGGGGAGGTTTAACGAGTGAGCTGGCCACTCCGGAGCCCTGATATGAACCCCAACGAGCATATCTGGGATGCCGTTGAACTCAGACTCCGTGCACTGGATCCTCCACCCACGAACAGGCCGCAATTGGTTTCCGCTCTGCAGACTGTGTGGTGTCAGCTGCCTCCGAAAGTGTACCAGAGACTTGCAGATTCACTTGCACGCAGTATCGCTGCGCTCCGCAGGGCCAGAGGAGGCCCAACCAGATATTAGGTGACTATCCCATGAGTTTTGCTAACTCAGTATACTGTATTACTCGTGTAGTAGGGAATATGTAAAGTATTCTTCTAGATTATAACAAAGGTAGAGCCTGTATTTTGTCATGTGGAGACTAATCTTGTATTGTGTCTGCTATGCATATAGTAAAATTTCCAATTTTTTCGTACAATTTTCTTTTTGATTTTAGATAAAAAAATACCTGACGTGATACAGAGAAACGGTTTTCAGATCCGTGATCAGAATGCTCGAATTGACACAGAACAGGTGGTTTCGTTTCTGAAGCAGGAAAAAGTCCAAAAACGCATAATTCATCCAACCCTCTTGGTTTATCGTGACAAACAAGGTGGGATAAAAAAAAATACTCGTCATAACAAAATAACAATTATCGTAGTGTAGGAATTTATTACCCTACCCCACAAAATCAACAATATTAACAAATAACTTTGATTGTTAATAACTTCAAAACTAATAAAAAAAAATATCTTAAAATCAATTTCACCTTTGTATTTATGAGATTCATCAGTCCAATTTGGTGTCTTATACGATCGCCTTCCTATTAAAAAAAAGTAATCGGAATCTAATATGGTGGATTTTTAAGATGGTGCACGTGCTGCTGTTATATCAACAAAGGTTGATCACCTATCACATAATATCACTATGTGATTTGTGTTTTAATTACCACCTTAGATTGTGAACTAACAGAGTATATTTTGACTTTGGAATGATACTTGAGGTCAACTTTAACCTTGGTTCAGTGGTTTAGGAGGTAAAGTTTCAGTGGT
>JAGDQP010008904.1:0-27544 GCA_022664845.1 Lepisma saccharinum | reverse complement strand
GGTCAACTTTAGCCTTGGTTCAGTGGTTTAGGAGGTAAAGTTTCAGTAGTGAGGTCAACTTTAACCTTACCGTTTAGGAGGTCAAGTTTCCTTAATGAAAAGTGCACTTCCAGCAAATTCTTTTGTACGCCTGTGGGTACTTTCCTTCTAATGTACAGCAGCCTTGACAAAAGTTCTTTTGAATGGCGATGTTGGAGAGAGAAAGAGAGAGAGAGAAGGGGGCTCTACTGATAAGACCAACGAGGACTTACACAGAAATAGAAGGCTGTGGAAAGATACGGACAACTTAAGAGATTAATGGGGGTGGGAAACTGATTTGAAAGCTGTAGACATGCAGTCGCAAAATTCTCCACCGAGGAGGAGTAAGATAAGTGGCATACTCTAAGGTTAAAATTAAGAAATATATATATTTTTTTCACCAAACGTAGGGTGCAGTTGGAAATAAATAGTATTCCTTGCGCCAAGACAATCATCTCCTTCTGGTAATTGCCAGAATCATTAAGCTTGCATTGACACCTACAGGAAAGCAGATGTATTTATAAACAAGTTAATTTGTTTCTGTTAATTTGAATTGGTGTGTTTTGCTTTACAGTAATATTGAAATATGTTGGACTTCAGAGCACCTACAACCAAGGGCGCCCATGTTATGATTTTCACGGAGGGGCAAGGATAAAACGACAGTTTTTCTATGATTTACTAAAAGTTCTCAGCAGGTTAATCACTAACAAAATGCCGCACTCGGTCAAACTTCGGAAGCACGCTGCCACGCCGGAGATTATAGGATGAGAAGGGTGTCAGTGAAGGGATGAGGACAGGATGTTAGTGAAGGTGCCATCTCGGCATTCGCCTAATGAAACTGAAAAACCTCAGTTAGGATAATCGGCAGTGTGATTCGAACCCACGAGTCAACCCATTTGTAATTGAAGACTTGAATTACAAAACATCCCAAGTCCACTTTTCTTTTTTTGTATTTTCATTTGTTCTGTTCGTCGGCATCTATCTTCCAAGGGCTATCCACTTGCATAACATCACATCCTAACTCCAACTCGAGACTTGTTTTAATACAAAATGATTTCAGCTGAACATAATAACAACCCAAATCATCTGACTATTTTTTGTTCTTCCTATAAAAAAAAAAAAAAATACTTCGGTGGACTTGGAATGTTTTACAATTCAGCTCTTCAATTGGGCATTACCGATTCGTAGTCCGTGACATTGCCGCCAGGACTACGTGGACTGTCTTTTTTTTTATTTTTCTCATTGTATTTATTATAACTAGGGCTAAGAAGTTGCCCTAAAGAATCCTAAATATCGTCACTGTTTTCACGAAGTGACAGCTGTTAAAATCTCAGTTTTGAAAAAAAAAAAAAAATGTAGTACATTCGCCTTTTCGTAAAAATTAAATTCATAAAATGGAGAACTAAAGTCTTGACGCCACATCCGGTTGGTGACCATAGCAACGGCGGAGGCCAAGTCTAAACAAACAGTAAGTTTGATAGCAGAAAGGTAGAAAAATCAGTTGTGGAAGTAACGGCTGTTCGAACTGTTGATTATTTCGGTGACGAGCGGAAACTGATTGAAAAAGTAGAAAATGCTGTGTAGTCCCAATATGTACATTTGCTTACAGTTACATATGACCGAGATTTGATACACATACGAGGGAAAGTGCAAGAAAAGATATATGGACAGTAAATATTATAAGTTGAAGTAAGTAGCTAATTTTTATTTCGGTAATTTATGTTTATATGAAACACATACAAATGTACTATTCATTTTCTAAATCTTAATTTCTGCTGTACTTTGTATATTTTACCTACGATATCAATTTGCACAGTTGTACATAGTGTACAAGGGTTTCGTTTTAGGACTTGTATTTATCTTCTTGAGTGTGTGTCCTGAACTATAACCGAATTAGCAACTTCAATTTAAACATCTTAGAATATACATTTTTTAAATCAAGAACTCAGCACTCAACGATGAATTATCCTCGTAATCGTATCAACGTATTGAAAATTTCGTTCAATGGCATTGGCGAGAAATTTGTTTACTTACGTAATTAACTCCTTCCACTTCCTTTTCTAGTTTCAGTCCTTTGGATACAGAAAATAACAACACGTATCTCTTTCGTTGTAATAATGACAATCTAGCACAAAGCACAGAACCATAACGAGTTGTTGAATATTGAACACTACAAAACCTACTGCTAAACGCCCGTTTGTTTTAGACTGTAACATGGCGGGTTACCATGGCGACCTGCCGGATCTGACGTAAAACTTTAATTCTCCATTAGAATACGTTCATCCTACTGTGATATTACTGTATCTTTTTAACCAATAGAAGTAGACATGCGTTACTTCGTAAGGAATGAATTCAGTATATTTTTATTTAAGTACAGTAATAAAAAAAAAAATATTGATTTTTGAACATTCGCCACTTCGTGAAAACAACGATGATATGACCTTTCTAATGTTAAAAATATGGCCTAAAGAACTAAAATGTTTTTCTATTATGTAACCATGGTACTAAATTATTAGGGAGGCATGATATTTGAGTATCAGAAAGATCCTTATCTACATTGAGAAGCACAGTGAATTTAGGAGGAAACCAAACCTAATGTTAGAATCTTTCATGAAAAAAAAAAAAAGGTTAATAACTCGAACTTAAAACATTTGCAGATTCTAAAATACAGTAGAGAATTGGTTTTTGGCAATACCACTTATTAAGAAAATACTATTTTCCACATCCACCTTATTCGAAATTCCAGTACAACGAACTGCATTTCTCCCTCCAGTCAAATCGAAAATCCACTACTGCTATTGGATCAAGGGGGCTACATCTGATATTTGTATAAACTAGGTTTCTATTTTCCGATCAGTAAAAATAGCTCTAGAATGTGGTCTAACCTAGGTTGGATAGAAAGAAACTTTTCTGCCGAAAGTGAATTTCACAAAATGGCTGTAGTGAGACAAAGGGAAAATAACGTTTTCATCTACTATAGAGAGTGGGGGGGAAGGGGGGAAGCAAAATAATAATGAAGTTTCATGATTTCTATTCTTTGCGTGTGCTTCTCTTTGTGTGGACGTCACTCGACTTTTTCGCGGTCAGTTCCTCAATTGTTTCCAAATGTATATATGGAGTGAAGGAAAGGACCCACATAGCAAAATGACGTCCCAGGGACATCTGACGGATCTCCTGGCAGGATATCAGGACGTCCGTAGGACGTCCTGTTTAAGTCCCGTTTACATCCATGGGACGTATAGTTATAATTAATCCTTCGTATAAGTATACGAAGGCATATCCTTCGTATAGTTATAATTAATTAAATAATAATAATAGTAAGGTCGATTTAATTTATAGAAATTCCAGGTAGGTAATCCCGCACGGCTTTCCGGGGGACATCCAGGGGACCTCCATACGGGATGAACTGTTTGTATTGCCCACAGAGTTATCCCACGGACGTCCTTAGGACATCGCTATGGGAGCTTGAGAAATCTGACGTTAATGGGATCTAAATGGGACGTCCCAGGGATGTACTCTGCTATGTGGGAATGGACTTTATAAGTTCTATGGTTAATGTCTTATGGAATCAGTGCATTGAAGATGTTTTTTTGTACTTAATACCAATAAACAATTGTGAATATTTTGAGATTATGTTGTGTTTTTTTGTGGAAGGAAATCATTTCTAGTTTGAGTTCAGATAAAATTTGTTTGGTATTCTTCATGAACAACAGATGTTATTTCTTCTTCAGCAACTTTTAATAGAAGATACCTTTTCACCCCATTGCTGTTGGTTCAACAAGGATTTTCATTGTCAAGTGTATTTTAAATGAGTCAATTCCATTACCATTCGCATGCTTCATAGATGAAACTGTTCCTAACATTTAGGAACTACTTACATATGACTACTTACATATGACTTACATATAAGTCAAAGTCACAAAAACTAAAGAAAGTCACTTTAATTTTAGGAACTCTTAATGCTTTTTTATATCTTGAGATCGATTTTAACTTTTTGAAAACAAACAAACTCCAAAATTTGTTTTGGTGTTTCTAATCTAACCGAATCTTGAAAGATGTCATATGGAGCAAATGCCATCCTTTATATATATTTTATGAAGATTCTTACTATGTTGTAACTGGATGTTTTCTTTAAGATCCGTACTATATATGTTTGGTAATCTATTAACTTAATATAAATTCCTAGAGAATTCTTTTAGATGGTTTGGTATTATTATTATTATTATTTTTAAAAATAAAGAATGTTGTACCACAGAGAACCATACAGATAAACAACCAGCATTCTTAAATATGTACGCATTTCTTTCAGGCTTGGAAGAAGTTTCTTACCTAGCCACTAGATGTCTCTCAGCTCAACAACTCATTTTCTTAAACATCCTGATAAATTCAAGCTTCTGATTGGTTCGTACTGCCATATTTAAAGCTAAGAGATAATGCTGAACCAATCACGAAACTTCAGTTCACCAGGATCTTTAAGAAAATAAGCTATTGAGCTCAGAGACATCTAGCGATGAGCCAAGAAACTTCATCGTGGTAAGAAAGAAATACGTAGCTATTTACGAATACAGACTACGTATCTGTATGATTCTCTGTGGTTATACTATACCTTGAAAATAGTATTATAATAACATTTATATTTTTTCTTTTATTTAGGGATTCCATTATTGTACCAATTCTAAATTCTTTTACAAGCATATTTGCTGGTTTCGTTGTGTTTTCCGTATTGGGATTTATGTCCCATCAGATTGGTGTTCCAGTTTCAGACGTTGCTACTGGAGGTAAGAATACAGTTGTATTCAGAAAACTATCTACCTATTTAGCGAACAAACTCAATAAACTAGATAGATTAATCCTTTTATATCAACTGTTCATTACAAACAAATGTAATATGTACTAACGAAGATTGTATATTTGTACTGTATTGTATGTTTTTATCATCCATCTAATAGAAAATAATAGTACATTGAATTCATCAAATTGCACCATAGATAGATAGATTGCAAATATTGGATGGTACATGATAAGCAACATACTGTACATAAAACATAACTAAAGATCATGTAGAAATAAATCCAGACAATATTTGATTTTTTTTTTACAGTGAACCATCGCTTTGCATGTACCCACATGGCAAAATGACGTCCCAGGGATATCTGACGGATCTCCTGGCAGGATATTGGGACGTCCGTAGGACGTCCTGTTTAAGTCCCGTTTACATCCATGGGACGTATAGTTATAATTAATCCTTTGTATAATTATACGAAGGCATATCCTTCGTATAGTCATAATTAATTAAATAATAATAACAGTAAGGTCCATTTAATTTATAGAAATTCCAGGTATGTAATCCCGCACGACTTTCCGGGGGACATCCAGGGGACCTCCATACGGGATGAACTGTTTGTATTGCCCACAGAGTTATCCCACGGACGTCCTTAGGACATCGCTATGGGAGCAGGACCATTCTGACGTTAATGGGATCTAAATGGGACGTCCCAGGGACGTACTCTGCTATGTGGGTATATATGTACAAAACGATAGTTCTATAAAGACATATTTCCTCTTAATGTATTTTTACACAGAATATGAGTATTTTTGTGTTGTATACATTTTGTGTTACACATAAACTATGAACTTCAACTTTTTTTTTATCGCTTGCATCCATTATGAGTCCCTTAAAAAAATGAGTAAATTCTAATATATTGAGATGTGAAATAAATGTAAAAACTGACTAACATGTTTAAAGCGACGAAATAATCACATGGGCATATGTTATGTAAGTTTTATTTCTGAATCGTAAGAAACTTTTACAGGAGTTATTTTAAAGACTAGAAATTAAAAACGATGTAAGTGCCGAGCGTTTTCGATGTTTAAAATGTTCGAAAAAGCCAAATCTAACAATTTGAAAAATGCTAGAAGTGCCTAGACCATGTGACAAACCTGTCACGTCAAACTCGTTACAAAAAACCTGTTTTCTCAAAACGTTGGTGGACCAATATCAAGCCTCTGGTAGCAAATTTTTCCATTGTCTGTGTGCAGTGGAATACGAATCTTCAGATTTGTTTGTTGGCCATCGCTATAACCACTTAATGGGGGCATTTCCAGAGTGACCTACATTTTACGAGTCCTTTTATTGAATTGAACTGAATTGATGGCCGTTAGGCATCTAATGCTCAGGCCAACTAATCCTTTTATGTCACGACGATTGTTTCTGAAGTAAAAGTCATGCATAAAATGCTTCGATTCGAAACTCGAATCGGCTGATTGATCCTGCATTAAAGCTAAAAATGCTGTTTCGTTGATTTTTCACGAGCAAGTCACCCCAAGAAAATCATAATTATGTGTACTTTAGTGCTCGAATCAGTACCATATTGTGTTTTAGATGTTTGCATCGTGTATTGTGTAAAAAAATGAAACCATAATTTTCTAACTTACATATGTATATATACAGTATATATATATATATATATATATATATATATATATATATATAACTAGTACAAAGGAAAGCCGGGAAGGCAATTTAAGGTAAATTTTAGACAAATGAAGGAGAAAAAAGGATTACTTACAGCTCACTAACGCACTAGATCACACATATTCACATGTACACAGAAAAAAGTCACTATATCTCGTGTATTCAGACTTTTTCAAGTAGAGAGGAAGACAGCGAAGTTCACGTGTTCACAAAGTACAAGTTTGAACAGACAGTGAACCTGAAATAATAATGTGTTTACATGTGAATATGTGTAATCTAGTGCGTTAGTGAGCTGTAAGTAATCCTTTTTTCTCCTTCTTGTCTAAAATTTATCGTATATATATATATTGGGGAGCTACCTGAATAAAGAGGTAGCGATCACAGTTGAGGGCTTCGGCTCTCCTCTCTCAACACGTCTGGTCAGCGTGGGAGCAGTAGACCACCTCCTCCCTCCGGGAGAGGCCTCATCCACTAGTGGATTGAATATGGCTGTGTATTATTATGTATTATATATATATATATATATATATATTCGTGAAGTGCGTAATTTTTTAAAATTGTATACAATGTTGAAAAATGCAAAGGGGTGTAAAAAAAAAGGGCAAATATTTATAAGTAGAAACAGAAAGAAGTCAAGTTATTTTAAAAAAAAGAAGATAAAATAATCTTTACTTTACCGGGTATCGAACCTCGGCTGGCTAATTACCAATCCAACACTCTACCATTATGCTCAGTCAAGAGATAGTTACAAATAATTTGACAGCATAATTTATCCTTAATGTATCTAAGCAGAATACTAACAAATGCCATGGATGACATTCTACATAATATGAGCTACATAATGAATTCAATCCCTAACCGTATGGCATAGCTTTTTACATCCAGTAGAATTCAGTCGAATGACTCTTTTCCTCCGGTGACGGGGGATCTCACGCTTAAACAATGCCGGAAGCGTATTATATCTATATAAGATGTTAAAACAATGGTAGTAACAAAAGGGTACTTACATTATAGAATATCAAGACAGGTGTACACGAAACACAACCCGAGTAGCACACAAACGTTGAAAAATGGTAGAACGTCAGTCGCGCAACGTAAGTTTAACGTTGTAAATATCCATCTGTTCAACGGTTTATTCGACGTTCAGAATCAACATAGTCGTCTTCATTGTCAAAAACTAAGTGGGCGAGGAGCAAACGTATTTTGGAACCATTTTTATAACGTTGTATTTGCCCACCTATTCAAATGGCTCAAAAGCACTTTCTTCATTTGGCCAAAAGAGAGCCTTGATTGAACATCTTGACGGAGAAATAGTTGCTGTGTTCGTCCCATTTCTTTCACGTCGATAGATTAACTTCGTTTGTCAATTTTCCAATTGTCTTTTGTGGGATTCGAAGCTCGAACTCTCTACATTTCGTAATTTGTAGTTCGTCACTCTAACTACTTAACAATAAAGGATTTTCATAGTGATTATTATTTTACGTGTTACGTTTTATGTTACGAAGACTTTATCTGAAGTAAAATGTAGAGGCTGACATTCGATACTGGAATGGCTGATTGTATCTTGTACGTGGAAGTTGCTTCGTTGATTTTCTCTCCCATCCTTTCAACCATTATTAAATGTCGGATAAACTGTTGAACATGTGTGGGTATACAACGTTAAAATTATGTGTCAGTAATATTATTTTCATCGTCCCCATCTTCTTAACCATGCTAGTGAGCCGACGCTTGGATTTGTGGTGGCTGCTGTCAAAGAGGTGGCTTGAAGCTTGTGTCCACCAAGCTGTCGACTGTCCATTTAACAACAACATCAACAAAGAAAATATCGACCCAATGGATGGACTCAAAGTGGCAGCCGACATGAAGGGATTATTACAGTTAGGCCATCGTTGGTTCAGATGCGGATGCTCAACTGGGCGGTATCATGGTGACGTGCAGCTTGTGGCCCGACTGTTAGTCCTGCTCATTTACCAATGCATACCCTAATGCCCAAAGTAATGCCATCTTACTGCACTACCATTTTTTAGTTATGTTTTCAATTATCTGATGGGCCGGGATAGGAGAGAAAACTCAACGAAGCAGCTTCCACAACTGAATCGCTGAGTTGAGAAACGTCATAAGTCACCCATGTATCGAAAATGAGTTGACATGCAACTTTGATTCTTGAAGGACATTTACCTCTCGATCTAACAGCTGTTTCAACAGCAGCAATAGTCGACCTACGTGGCCCTAATATGCGGACGTGAGCGCAGTAATTTGCAATAATTATAACTCGAAGTTTTTCGTCTCTCTTATAAAATTTAGTTTGCATGACTTATGACGTTTCTCAAATCAGCGATTCAACTGTAATACAAGATACAATCCCAGTATCGAATTCCAGCCTATACACATGCCTTTACTTCGGATAAAGTTTTCGTAACAAAAAAAGTAATAGTAAAATATTAATCACTATGAAGATGATTCGTAACCAAGTGGTTAGAGTGACGAACTACAAAAGACGAGTGTGGAAACTTCGAGGTTCGAACCCCACATAAGACAGTTGGAAAATTTACAAACAACGTGAAAAAAAATGGACGAAAACAACACTCATGGTCAATAATTCTCCGTTAAGAGGTTCAATGCTCTCTTTTAGCCAAATGAAAAGAAAAAAGTGGTGTTGAGCTGTTGAACAGGTGGGCAAATTCAACGTTAAAAAACTCTTTCCAAAATACGTTTCTACATCGTCCACTTCTTGACGATGGAGACTACGTTGATTCTCAATATTGAATAAACCGCTGAACAGGCAAATATTTAGGTACATATACAATGTTAAAATTATGTTGCAAGACTACCGTTTTATCCATCGTTTTCCAACGTTAGTGTGCTACTAGGGAGTAGAAAAGAAGCAACGTTTCGCAGAAGCGTTTTTAAATAATATTGGAGAAAATGATCAGAGAGGACTGGTACTAAGGAGCCGCCATGTAGGGCGACTGTAGGAAACATGGCGACTCCTTAGTACCAGTCACGTATCAGTCTTGTCAGTTCATTTTCTCCTCTATTATTTGAAAACGCTTCTGCGAAACGTTGCAAGTTTTCTATTGTGTTTGTACAGTTCATGCACGGCTGTGCATAAGGACCTTTTATGCACGTAAGGACCTTTTTTCTACCTTTTACCATCTAAGATTTGGTACTACATACGTCCCATGTCACACAAACTTGCTTCCCATTGGATGTGGTAGGTTTATCATCTTCAATTTTGCCACAGCTCTACAACACACTTGATGCTTCACGTTTACCGCGTTAATCACGTAAGTTCAAACTTGACACAAACTTGCATGCTATCTGGGAAGTTATTTTATTAGTTAATAGATGAATAAATAAATAAATAAGGAAGGAAAGAAAGAGAGGCACTAGAAACAAATCCTTAGTGAACTATAAACTGTGAGGAAAATTCTCGTATATGGATATTCAGTTCTGATATCGTAGACAATATGCATATTATCGATAGAACTAATAATAAAATAAAACATTACTTTATGATCAAACCGTCTAAGATAAAAAACCTTTCTAATTATTAAATTATCACCAATCTCATATTATAATGATCCTGGAGTTAGAGGTATTCGGAAGTTCATAATCAATTCCAGAATTCGGAATTTCTTTCATTCCAATTTTCCGGAATTTCGAACTACCTGGAATTCACAATCTTTCTGAAAACATTAAGGTTCATGTAAAGCAACGGTCTCCAACAAAAGATGGCAGCACTACTTCCTTGTAGGTCGAATGTATTTTTATCGTTGCACGAAAATTCAATGTTGCTTCTACAAATTCACGCCTAGAGAGTTCAAACTTTCAGGGAAGAAAGTTCATAATCAATTGAAGAGTTCGATCAATGCCGATTTTTTATTCTCGTCTTTCTTTATTGTTGAAATCGCTTGATTGTTGTTGTGAGTATCATAATCTATAACAATGAAGCTTTTTCAACAATGAACATAAAAGAAAAATCAAAGATCGCTATTGATCGAACTCTTGAATTGGTTATGAACTTTCTTCCCTGAAAGTTTGAACTCTCTAAGCTTGAATTTGTACGAGCAGCATTGAAATTTCGTGCAATGATAAAAATACATTAGACATATACGGAGGTAGTGCTGCCATCTTTTCTTGGAGATCGTTGCTTTACATTCACCTTAAAGGTAGCCAGAATGTAACCCAACCAACCATATTATTAAAATATAGTGGCAACATTGCACCTACATTGTTTCCGCCCGAGACCGCCATTTTTTATTTTGTCTGCAAAGGAAACTAACATAGGTCATATCTACGAACGACTTCTTTTAACTCTTTAACCTTTCTTTTGCACCTGATGAAGCCAATGAAAAATTTGGCGAAACTTGTGTTTGTGTTTTTCATCGCCATTTAGTTAGAAGATACGATGGCAGCGAGGATGATGTATTCATGTTAAACGTAAGCATATTAAAATGTAGTCTACAAAATAAACACTTACTGAGATCAGCTACAAATTAAGTGTATATTTTATATTATTTCCTTGTTATTTTGTTTCATTTTTAACGAGATTCATAATTTCAGGTCCAAGTCTTGCTTTCGTCACTTACCCAGAAGCCATCAGTATGCTTCCGCTGTCGCAGGTGTGGTCTGTTCTCTTTTTTGCCATGATATTCATCCTGGGCATTGGCACAGAGGTAATGCAGTTGGCGAAACTTCACTGCAGTATTATTTCTTACGTTCTTATTGCAATTGTATTGTAGTTTTTCGTTAATCGTCTTATTCTATGCCTTAGCTTCAAAAAAAGGACAACCGCATAGATACCTACTCATCGAGATAATTTAATTCCATACTAGATATGCTTTCACTATTAAAATTTGAAGGTCTCATTAGATGTTTTGATCCACCACAAAAGATGGCCGCGGTATCGATGTGTAATGTTAGCTAGTATTCCTTACGTTTGATGTGGTAGACAGTTGCAAATTTAAGAGAAATCAGACAAATATATTTTATATATATATTTACACATATATATGTAAGGTAAATTTAAGACAAATGAAGGAGAAAAAAGGATAATACTTACAGCTTAGTTTCGCATTAGATCACACATGCCACACCATTAATGTTATATACATCCTAACCTGCAAGTTCTGTGATGCCTTTTATGCGGGGGAAACAAGTTGTGCTCTTAACATTCGAATTAATAACCATCGTCACTTCTGTACTATCAACAAACCGATTGCCTCAGTTTCCTTGCACACCGAGTCCCACAATACCAATTTTGATCTATCTTTCCTGGTTGTCATAATCCACATTTTACCCCCTACGACCAGCACCTCAACACGCCGTCTGTGGGAGAATGTCTTTATTCACGGTTTGAGCGCGAAAATAAAACCTGACCTTAACCTTCAATAACTCTAAGCTCCCCTTTTTCCTCTGTATTTTCAACACATTTCCATCCACGATCCCACCTTGTACTTACACGCTATACAGTTATTATTATTTCAAGTTCCGGAAATCTACGCGCTACAGCAGTCAGTTGTTCTCCAGTTTTGATGCTTTGTCCACTACGTGTCGCCACTGTCTCTTCAATCTTGTACTTTGTGAACACGTGAACTTCGATCTCTTCCTCTCTACTTGAAAACGTGTAATACACGAAATATAATGACTTTTTTGTGTGTACATGTGAATATGTGTGATCTAATGCGAAAGTAAGCTGTAAGTATTATCCTTTTTTCTCCTTCATTTGTCTTGAATTGCCCTCCCGGCTTTCCTTTGTACTAGTTATATATATATATATATATATATATATATATATATATATATATATATATTCAATAGTCAAAATATGATCTGCTTAAAGTGTCCTGTTGTGATAATCAAAGAATTTGTATTAAACCCGTTGTCGAATGCCTACTAGTTACAAACTTATCTGCGTTACTCGTAAACATTTATTGAAACGTTCGGAAGAGGACATTTAAAGAAATGGAGTTATCGAAAATTTCATAAATTATTATTTAGTCCTCTTGACATAAGGATATATCTGAAAACACTGTAGTTGTTAATTAAAAAAAAAAAAAAAATACTGGGCAATTTGAAGATTTTGAGAAATTTTCTATAAAATTATTATTTATTTTTTTAAATTTAATTTCTGTAACTAATTTTATTGCCATCATATTACAACAACAATTTCTACTTTCAAATATACAAGTTCACTACGTATAAAATACTTGAAGAGAAAAGTGTTGATATTGAAATCTGGACTTTTGCGCTTTTATAAGGGAACCAAGAAAGTTTTGTCGCTTTTTTTCTGGAGGTCTGTGTTCAATTGGCCCTCACACCGTGAGTTGAATGCGAATGGAGATCAGGCGAAGGTCAGTTGTTGGTGTGGGTATAGCCATCATACTATCTGGTTGTTGCAGTTCAGTTACACCGTGAACGTGCGGAAGGACAGAGTGAACTTGTGACCTCCACAGAGCGTCATAAGGGCGTGTATGCTGTACGAGTTCAAACGGGCCAAACGCAGCTTCAGCGGGGCGGAAGATATGCCTGGCCTTTGGTGAGGGTGTCGTGACTACGCGGACAGTGCAGCGGTGGTTTACCAAGTTTAAGGACGGTGACGAAACACTCGAAGACGCACCACGTGCAGGAAGACCAACACAGGTACCAAATGAAGATCTTCAGGCAGCAATTGAGGCGAACAGTGGCCAGACATGTGAGGAACTGGGACTAAAATTCAGTGTGAATGGAGAAACCATTCGGCAGCACCTCCATCAACTTGGGAAGCACTACAAGTTGGGTGGATGGGTCCCACATGATTTGACTCCGGGCCAGAAGGCAACGCGAACAGATACCTGTGTTTCTTTGCTGTCTCGTCTGAGAAAGGAGCCATTTCTGAACATGTGATGAGAAGTGGATCCTGTACGAAGCTCCACGGCACCGTCATCATTCGTTAGCATCCCATGAACTGGTTCCAAAACAGCCAGCACTGCACCAGAAGAAGGTCCTCCTGTGTGTTTGGTGAACTGCTCGCGGTAACGTGCATCGGGAAGAGCTACCAGCTTGTCAGAGCATCAATGCAACTGTGTACTGTCAGCAGTTGAGCCGTGTTCAAGAAAAACTCAAAACTCTGGATCCAGCACTTCTAAATCACAAAGGGGTCCTCCTGTTACAGGACAACGCTAAGTCCCACGTGGATAGGATGACCCGGGACACCATTCTATGCCTTGGATTGGAAACACTATTGCATCCGCCATACTCCCCAGACATTGCACCGTCCGATTTTCACCTGTTCCATTACTTGAACAATCACCTGAGAGGACGTCAGTTCAAATCCCTAGTAGAGGTGCAAAATGGACTTAGCTTCACGGCCCACCAAGTTCTACCGCGATGGAATCTATGGCTTTCCAGAACGTTGGCAGAAGGTCGTCGATGCTGATGGGGACTATTTTTTATCTTCCAGGTACGTCTTAGGTTCGAAGGTGGTGGGTGAAAAAGCGACAGAACTTTCTTGCTTACCTTTATAGTAAGAAACGAGAGCATATTTTTTTATCACTTTGCAACAATATTTATTATAGTCAGGGTATCGCTGGATATATTTTTCTTCTAGTATAACATTCGTAATGTGGTCTCCTTTGATATATTTGATACTTGCCTAAAGTTACTAACGAATTGTAATGCAAAGTAAAAAAAAAAAAAATCATTTTTGTAATAATATTTCGTAAATGGTATACTTCAAAACTTAAGGTACTTCTAAACGTAGTGTAATAAATAGTACATATTGATATTATTCTCATCAAAGTGAGATGAAAATTATTCAATTTATTATCAGACTACATTACTCTTCCAAATTGTTTAGACTTATAAGACTAAGTAGAAACATCTTATTTTGAGTTGTTTATCATACCTTATCTTTACATGTTTGTACATCGTTTTACAACCCAAAATCATATTTTTTTACTGCAGTAAATTGAAGGAATCATTACGATTTCAAATACTATGGAAACATGTTCTCCTCGCTGCATTAATATTAACTTGTCAATACGAAGGACTGATAATGGCACAGGGCTTCCAGTGTGTGTGCACTTACGTGATTAAATTTCGCACTTAAATCGTAATCTTGACCCTATTTCAGAAACTAATGACTCATCTTGACTCTTTTCTGAAGCACATGATCTTGTGACCTCCAAATTGGTTTTGAAAAATCTATTTTTTTTTTTTAAACTATACATTTGACATTTTTACTAAGTTTAAGGCCACATGAGAGTTGTACTTAATTCACCTGTTAGTTTTGGTGTCAAAGCATTTTCTATATTGACACATTTACTACTAAAAATGAAGGCAAAAATCCCATGAAATTTCAATTTCCAACCAAGAGTAGCTGATGATAATCTACTATGCTGTTTAAAGTTGTCAGCATCTAATGACTGCGTGAACACTGCAATGTTTCTAAACTAGCGCGCTTACAGCTTAGGAAGGGGCCCGCATAGCAGAGTACGTCTCTGGGACGTCCCATTTAGATCCCATTACCGTCATAATGGTCCTGATCCCATAGCGATGTCCTAAGGACGTCCGTGGGATAACTCTGTGGGCAATACAAACAATTCATCCCGTATGGAGGTCCCCTGGATGTCCCCCGGAAAGCCGTGCGGGGTTACCTAAATGGAATTTCTATAAATTAAATCGACCTTATTATTATTATTATTATTTAATTAATTATAACTATACGAAGGATATGCCTTCGTATAGTTATACGAAGGATTAATTATAACTATACGTCCCATGGATGTAAACGGGACATCCTACGGACGTCCCGATATCCTGCCAGGAGATCCGTCAGATATCCCTGGGACGTCATTTTGCTATGTAGTTGGAATATCTGAAATGGAAATCAGGATTCCGGAATCAGAATTCAAGCAATGTCAGAATATTCCGGAATCGAATAAAATTCTGAATTTCGGAATTGATTTCGCACTTCCGAATTGCAGCTAGACCACGTAATGAAAAAAAGAAATTAAAGTTATTAGCACGCAACAATGTACAATAAAAAAAAGGAAAATTGACAGTAAGTAATATGCACACATGTAGGATCTAGTCTTTTCATTAGTGCAAGGGCGCTTTTTTTCAAGAATTGGAAATCACAGAGAGACATCGCTCTTCCCCCCTCCTTCTCCCCGCACACGCACTTAAAATTTTTATTGATGACGGAAAGTCAAATCAATATCTGTTATCAGGAGACATGGAAGATATTGTAGGAAAACTCTACAATGGCAAAAATGCCTTCAAAGGTTGTAAAAAGATGACAGGTTTACTGAGTATAAAAATAGACTTATTGAAAAAAGTGCTCATGTAAGACAATGCCATTGACACTATACATACAGAATATTTCCACACATGGAACATGTAGGACAGCAAAATGAAAGAAGAGATTACATGCAGAATTAAAAAAAAAAAAATATGGAAAATTGGCGAGCTTTCGCCAATAAGGAATGGTTTCAAGGAGAAGAGAGGAAAGCTAGATAATAAATAGTAATGTGGAGCCACTGGGCTGCCATATGGAAAACTTCGTAACACTATGGCCAGGCCATGATGACAAAAGAGTTACTAAAGTAGTCGGCAAAAAAACAAAAACAAACAAACACTAAACTGTAATGTTAGCAGGTAGGGACTACTACTACTACTAATAATAATAATAATAATAAATCATAGTCAAAGGATTAAACATCAAAAGTTTAAATGTGAAATGAAAAATAGTAAAAAAAAGTGTGAAAGCCGCCATATCAAAAGGGTCGAAGTGCCCCAAAATAATTGTCAGGAAAACAAGAAATAATTAATTCGAAATGTAATGAATTTTCATAATTGTTACCATATAACTACAAAGGGCATAGTACATAGTACATACCATATAACCACATAGTACATAGTCACAAATAATTATATTATTTTAAATAAAGTAGAATTAATTATTATGAATACGTTTAATCCCGCTAATGTACAGAATATATAGTGATAAATTATAAGAGTCAATTAACGAAATTTATTGTACACATTCTGCCCATTAATTAATTAATACATAAAAACAAGAAAGCTTTTATTTGGATTTTGCTTTTCTTATTTATTAAAACTCATAATGCTTCACCAACACACCACGTTTACATCTCATATGGTCAAAGGCTTGGTGGAAGAAGACCTGCGTGGATATTTCCATCAGTCTTTAGGTCATAATGCGTTGGATATTCTTAAGTGATAGTTTCGTTTCAAGTCACCTTAAAAAAAAAGCCTGGTGGAGCCAAATTTGTCGAATATGGGTGATGATGTAGTACACAATTCGACAACCAGGATCGTAGCCAGGATATTCGAAACTGTGAAGAGGAACACAGATGGTCTCTTCAGCCATCCTGTGAGTAGCGATGCCCTTCCTATTTTTGAGTCATTGAGTGAGGCACAAAGTTGGAACAAATCTTTCTCTTTTGCAAATCTCTTTCTAGAATTAATCTCGCTGTTTCTTTACCGACACCAAATTGAAAAAGAAGAAGTCTCGTAGTTGTTGACCTTTCATTCACGACAATTCCCCAGTTTTCGTCACATTTGCTTGCGGGAACCGGTAGTCCAATACAAGGTTCATCCTCCACACATTCCATCTCTTCTTTCAAATGTCAAAAGCAGCGGAACACCTGAGCGTGGATTACACAGCTCTCATCGTAAAATACTTTTTATGTCTCTATACTTCTGTGGGAGGTTTCTTTTTTTTTACTAATTTATGGTAGATTTTTACCACAACTCTTGATTCCATGAAGCTAGTTTTGAAGTGCTTCTGCTTTAATCGTTGCCATTGACAAACTGATGCGTCATCCGTCCCGAAAGTTCAATCAATGATCGAAACACACTCTAGCGACAACACTGCACACATGTTTGTCTCTCTTTTTCAATGCTCTCTTTTTCCTGTAAAAAAAAAACAAAAACGGTCACATTACTTAACGGACATACTGTGAGTACTGAAGAGATTGTAATACTTAAGGGAAGAAGTAAATGATTTGGGTGAAGAAAAATGGAATTCTCTAAAGGGTGGAATGTGGTAAACACTTCTACGAAATTTTTGAGTCATATGTAAGCTTGGAAGGTATTTAAAACTTTAATTGATTGCATTTTTGCGGAGCCTTGAGCAGGCTGCTTATTGCTTACTATGTGTTGCTCTGAGGTGATTTGGAATGCATTAGAACCAACATATATTTGGGGCACTTAATGAACCGGTATTGTTGAAAAATGCTTACATTATAAAACGCAGGACCAAAATGAAAGTTACAGTAGTTTAATATGGCAACACTGTCCAAAATCCAAATTTACAGGGTCTCTCAACGTAAAGAGATGACTTCTTTTGATACAGTTTTGTATTTCAATCCTGGTAACAAATTAAAAAAATTACAGTTATCGAAGAAAAATGTTTTAAAACAGGAGTATTTATGACCAAAAGTACCAAAACTCGATGGACGAAAACAGAATTTTAAAGGTAGATTATGTAATTCGAAAGCTTATAAATTAATCAAGAAAATGATAAATAACATCACAATCCATCAGAAGAAGGTATCGAAGATAGTGGCCAAAAAAATTATCGAGCACACTGTATTGATAATTTGGCCATTTGAACTTCCTCAAATCAAAAATTGCATGTTAAAAATATTTTAAACATGATTTTCTGAAAATGTAATTTTTTACGAACATTTTGTATATTTTTTTCCCCCAGAAACTATTCCATATATTTGCATAAAATTTTCCGCACATATAAACGAATACATATTACATATATACCGTACCAAAATAATACAAAAAGAAATAGCCCTTTACATAAAATATTGTATTATAAATATATGTTAATATAAATAGAAAGAATATATGGGAGAAGGTCGAATAGGCAATATAATAGGTGGAATTTTACTAGAAAGGAAAGGATTTGTACTTTCGAAATCTGGACGAAAATCACGTAATACAATTACACACAGAACACTATAAAGTCAGTTATAATTTTCGGTTTCAGCCGTCATCAGTAGTGGACAATAAAGAAGTTCACTTAGAACACGCGTTCAGAACAGAAATACAACATGACGAACGACCACATCAAAAAAAAAAAAAAAAAAAAAAAAAAAAAAAAAAAAAAATTGACGACGTCCTGCGCATGCACAAGTACTCTTGGGGTACCGCTTCTGAGAGAAAAGGTACATAAATAAGGATACATTATAAAAAAATAGTGCGAAGAATAAAATGAAGGAATAATAATAATAATAATAATAATAATAATTTTAGTGTAAAAATACCTGAGGTCATATACAACATCACTGTCAAGTATCACTGATAAGACTCTAAACTTCTTGGTGTAGAAGATTTAATGTTACCATCTCGTTACAGTTCGTCCAGACAGAAGTTGTGATTTCCTGCATTTTAGATGAATATCCCAAGTTAAGAAGAAGGGAGAAATTGGTTTCTTTTGTGTGTTGCTTCTTGATGTTCTTGTTTTCAATACTTTGCGTAACAAATGTAAGTAATAAAATAATTGTTCAAATAATTGTGAGTCTTGTAGTAGTAAATTTATCTGTAATATCTGTTGAATTAGAATTTTAATTTCATTTTTTTATAGTAACTATATGACTAGGGTCGGGTTAAGGGTGGGAAGAGGGTATGGGAAGAAAGTTGACTAGGGCCTAGTTTTCTTTTTAGTCTGGTTTGATTGAGGAAACACCCTGGAGAAACTTTTCGAGATGATCGACCTCTGGGATCGAACCCAAAACCTCCCGAATATGAAGCCAATTGTAGGAACTGAGCTACGGCAACTCGGCCTGTTCTTTTTATAATATTGATTTCTATCTCTCGGTATAATAAATTACACTAATATAGTGACATGGTAACTAAATTTGATAGAGGAAATTCGAGAACTAATCCTACGACCATAAATAAAAAAAAAAATACTTAGTACGCAAAGACCTGAAAACGATCCATTTTTAAGAACTTCGAGTTAAAAAAACACATAAGTTAAATTTAGGGTAACAGTAGCTATAACTGTTATGAAATAGCTATAACTGTTATGTAGTATTTCTGTCACAAGTTTTATATAGCGTTCTAGGGGGCGTAGACTGTAAGCAGTAAACTGTAGACGAATTGCGAGTGGTTGAAATTTGTTTAGTTTCGGAAAGTGAACCATCTCTGGGATGTGATTGGCTGAAGATGAAGCAGGGGTCTCTTGGCCTTCTGGTGTTTATTATGAACTCGCATAGCATTGATTAGTCTGAAGAAGGTGTTGCGAAGTACACTGAAAAATGTTACACCTTCCCGTTTGTATAAAAAGTATAGTGTATAAGTCTTGTCAGCCTATTTTATTAAATGAAGAAGACATCTCCATATCATAAAATAATTAATTCCTTTGGACAGACTCGCATATGACATGAGGCATCTGGTGTAGAGAATAGAATAAATTTGTAACGATGGAAAACGATACCGACTTATATAAATAGATGTAGAAGAAAATGCATGAAAAATATTTACCGACAAAAAAACTTAAGTATTTCTGTCGCTAGATGGGCCAATATTAAGTTGATTAAGTGTAATTATTTTAACATTGAGAAGTTAGAAGATGGACGGGAAAATTATGACAAAAAGAAATTGGAGAAAATACGGTCTAATGTAATTCAATAAAAGTATGTTATGGAAAGTTTGAAATTTGCGGTACCATGGTACAAAACAAGAAATTTTATACTACTAGCAAATAAAAATGATATTTTACTTAAACGCAGGGGTGTAGCTACGGGGGCCACAAAGGGACGGGCACCCCAAATAGTGTGTGTATGTGCCCCCCAAGTGAAAACTGGGATACTACGGGAGATATACTGTTTCAGGCACTTCGTATGCGATACATGTGGGCCAATCTATGTGAAATCGTCCAGCTTGGCTGCTCAACCACCTTTCAAAAATATTTTTTTTTAAATATTTATATCCCTTATATAAGAATAGTTCTAAACTACTATTATTTTATTTTTAAACCAATTTATTAATTAATGGCAGCCCATTTTGTATTGTGGCGCATTCCAAAATTTATGTTAGCAGGCGTTTACGGAAGATGTAGTACATGTGGGCTCCTTTATCATAGGAGATTCAAACAAAAAACATTCTTTCCTTTAAAATCCGCTTGATAATTTTAGTCCTCTGCGTGAAAAACCTAAAATATAATCGAACTGGTCAAAATGGTATCCAAAAGTGATAGAAATAGTTCCGGTTTCCGGACGCTTTTTCGCCCGGAAAAGATTGAATATCAAACTTAATTTTTTGTGCACTATTAACATATCAAAGTATGTTTAAGGTTGATATATGCTTCCTTATTTATTTATGTTTTTAAATGAATTTTTGAAAATCCAAAAAATTGTATTTAGTGCATATTTTATGGAAAATGTCTCTGCTGGAACAAAATATAAAAAATCTAATTTCTTCACACGTTATAGGCATACCTTTATGTCAGAAGAAATTACTGTAAAAAATTTGAACTTTGATATTTGAATTTGAAAGGAGCTACAAAATTGGTGCCAACTGGGGATGAATAATGCTCGTGCGCGCTATGGTATGAATACTGAAGATTCTTATCTCTGTTGGGAGATCATTTTTTTACACGTTAGGCACGTATATCAGGAGAAACTAAAGTAGAAATTTCAACTTTGATATTTGAGTTTGAAAAGGAGTAGCAAATTTTCAAATTGCGGAGTGAATAATGCTCGTGTGCGCTTTTGTAAATGTTATATTACCACCAGAGTGCCCAAGAAAGATATGAATAAGTAAAGTAGATCCTGAACTAGCCTTGTAAGAGAGATTATATATATATATATATATATATATATATATATATATATATATCCAGTGTTCAGTTGGCAACATGGCTGCTCTTTATGGTCTTTTTTCAACCCATTATTCAACCAAGCCTTTGGCAAAACGTTACCACCTTTCTCAGTGTGTGTGTGAAGCGCTTCTACAGCTGTCTGCATCTGTTAATATTTAAGCAATTAATGCATCTTAAGCATTTCAATTACCATTACAGTAATTAAATCATAATTATGATAGTAATAAAAAATATTTCTTTGAATTGAAAACCATTCTTTATACGAGTTACCAAAGCACGCACGAGCATTGTTCATCTCCAATTTGCAAATCTGCAACTCCCTTCAAACTCAAATCTCAAAGTTGAAATTTCTAATGTAATTGCTTCTGGTCTAAGTAAGTATATAAATTGTGGAATAACTAAATTTTTATACGGTCTCCTAGCAGTGAAGGATTTTCAATGTTCGTACCAAAGCGTGCACGAGCATCATTCAACAAATTGTGAATTTGTAACTGCATTCAAACTAAAAAAAAATCGAAGTTCAAATTTCTACTGTAGTTTCCCCTGACAAATGTATAATGTCTGAAGAAATTTATGTCGGTTGGTAGAAAAAAATAAAAGATTACTCGTCTTGAACTGTTCTTATATCAAGACTATTTCTCTCTCTCTATGGCTTATGGAACTCGCAAGTTCATCGCCGCAGTAACAAACGTTCGCCATTGGATTCTATCCTGGGCAGTACCAAGCCAGTTTTCATCACGAACACCTACTTCTCGAAGATCTCTTCTAATATTGTCCTCCCAACGACGTCTCGGTCTTCCCAATGGCCTCTTTCCATCGGGCCTTCCAACCAGGATAGAATATAATCTTCGTTTTTCCCCCATCCGAGCTATATCAAGACTATAAATATTATTATTTATTTATTTATTTATTTTTGAAAGGGGTAGAGCAACCTAACTGGACAATTTGAAATGCACTTTGCTCTAAACCTTGATTGAATAAACGTGGAACTATTTTGGATAAACACGAAGTATGTGATAGATACCCTTTGGTATTTATGGAGGTGCCCCCCCCCTAAGCAAATACGAGGTGGCCCCCACCGCGACAATTTGTCTAGCTACACTACTGCTTAAACATTTCATTGACAACTATAATATTTAATGTATTTTTTTTTAAACTAGTATATTAGTAAATGTAGGTTTAATGAAGTTTTTGGTGTGAAACTGTAAGCATATATTCAAAATAGGGGAAAATTATAGAAACATGTATATTTATATTTTTAGTGTGTATTTCTTAAACGTATTTTAGACTTTTTATATATTTTTGTATTGTTTAAGTATATGAATATTTGTACTTATCTGTGTTACTATTAACAATATGTATGACTTTGTGTTATATTGGTGAACACCTATTTATAGCACATAAATAAATATTTCGTTACATTACGTTATTATAATTATTATTATTACAGGGAGGAATGTATGTACTCCAACTGTTAGATTGGTTTAGTGGATCCATTCCAGTGATTTTAATTTGCATTATGGAAACACTTATGGTTGCCTGGTTTTACGGTATGTAATTACTTAGTTGTTGTTTTAATCTTCAAAATCTAGATCTAGCAGTAATTACAAGGTGTTAATTCTTTGTCTCGGGGGGGGGGGGGGCGCTCCAGCGTCGTAAGGAAAACTGGAGAGAGTCACGTGAATAAAGACGTGATGGCCACTCGGTTTATAAAGTCCCTAATATGCCTGTTCGTGGCTGGGTGGTGCGCAGCGCTGACCACACTGCCATCACTCAGGTGGACGCAGTTCCACCAAGCGCGGACAGATGGCGTTGGGGCAGGCTCAGGACATATCGGTCTGTAACGCCGGTGGTTGTTATTTATTATTTTAATTCTTTATTTCACAAACACCTCGTTAGATGGACACAAACTGAAAGATGTTTATAAAAAAAACTGAACATTTAATTGACTGAAATTTGAAATCATGTATTCTGTTGTACAGAAAAAGAGGGAAATTCATATTTTTATTTATTAGTACCAATCATGGAAGTGCTTTTGGGAAAGAGATCCGGATCCTCCGACCCTTAAAAAACTCCATAGCTCTGTATAAAATTAGCATAATTTTAGGAGTAGTAATATATATTTCGTATCGTGACACTTCTACTCTCCCAAGAAAAAATATTTGGATTTGTCTTTATTTTCTTTCCTTTTTAACGAAGATTTATATGTTTCTACAGTAATCTCAATTTATTCTAGGTATATATATTTTTTTAATAATGGAACTTTCCTTCTTTTTTAATTTTTTTAATTTATGTTCTAGGGTGTGGAAATTTTGCACGTGATGTGGAATTTATTACAAATTCAAAACTGTTACCATGGTGGCCATTTTGTTGGAAAATTTGTACCCCATTTGTGCTTTTGGTAAGGTTTAATTTGGCTATAAATATACATACAACCTTTGTCAGAAAAGTTCTAGGACTGAGCTCGTAGAATATAATTTATTCATCTTACCAACTAATGATCCAAGTTCTTGTCAAAGTCCCCTAGGCTAAATATGCACAGATGCCGCCATTTATAGAGCTCATGGAAGCAAGCAGAGATATAGCTTCATCCGGGAGCTTCTCAGCTCATCTGTCACAGCCGTTTGTATTGCTGCAACATTTTCATAACACTTCCCTTTCAGCGGCACTTCCACATCTTATAACAAAAACAATCATGGCGATAGGTCAGATGGATATGGGGGATAGGGTTGAGCAGTGATATCATGTTTGTGCAGATATTCCTTACTGATACGGCAGAATGGAGCCTTGCATTGTCGTGCAATAAGAACCAGTTCCCAGATGCTCACAAATTTGGTGACACCTCTTCTAATATCATGCGCACAATAACACGACAGTCTTCTTGCAGTAACTTCCTCACACGTTCTACATTTGCAGCGGTATGTGACATTAACGAGCGACCAACTCTGGGGTGATTTTGCACTGAATTTCTGCCCTCCTGAAAACTTATGTGACATTCAAAGACAGGGTTTGTCTATAATGCCTCGTCACCATATGCTTGCTGTATCATATTCCATGTTTCACTAGGAGGTTTTCCTTACTTAACGCAGAACTTAAGGTTTACTCTCGGCTCGGAAGTCACTTGTGTAACTTCCAATTAAATGTGCCAATAAGACGAACAGTGAGCATAGCCCTGTAACGTAGTGAATTTACATAGAAACACTTCCAAGGCCATGTATATTCATAATACATATCAGGTGACTGAATAACACCCATTTGTTGTTGTGTTTGTGACAGGTAAAGAATTACAAAGAGTTAGTCCTGTAACTTTTATGTCAAAGGTGAGGCACGTATTTAGAGGGTAGGTCCGGACTCCCCACCCACACTGAATTTTATGGGAAAATAGTATAACTTCAGGTATATGTAATATACATTTCATGCCCAGAAACACCTTGGACCCCTTTCAAAATCAACTTCTGGATACGTGCCTGCCAAAGGTTGTATTTTATTTAGATAAACGCGATATTGAATGTTCACATCCATTATACATGTAATATTCTCATTTTTAGTGTTCATTTTTAACTATACCACGTATTACAATATTGTGTAAAATATAATGAAAAAGAATCAAATTCAGCCAAGATGAGTCAAAAGAATGTATAAATTAAAAATATTTGAAAAAAATCTATTAAAATTCGTTAGGTTATTAAAAGGTAAATTAGCTTACAGCGAAGGTGCTCGGAAGCAGACGTAAGTTTTTCTCTTAATTCTTTAACTTTTAATCACTCTACGAAGTTTTATGGACTAAACGAAATATTGTGCATTATTATTAATTTGTATATGTCTTAAGTGAGTTTTATTCTTGTGTTTGTTATATCATATTTTCAGAGATATTAAGGATATTCTACTTTGATAACATTTTGAATTGAATCATAGAATATTAATAATATTTTTTAAGAGCTTATGTGTATCAAAAACAAGATAAAATAATTTACTTAAGTTATATTTGCTTTTATCATCACACACAGTAATAATATTTCTGTACTTAAAGTTACGGTTTGCTTTTGTTTCTGAAGACATTTTCGATAACCGTATATCTGTACACTAGATTATAATTATTTTTTTAATTATTCATAACAATCTAATGAAATCAAATAACCATGTGATCTGTTCTTTTTTCTTTTGTACCTTTTGTTTTTTTGGAATTTCAATTAGAAAGGGAAGCAGTAATGGAAATACCATTTTCTTCCAGATAAGATGCAATATGTTAAAAACAGAATCGAGTGTTGTTTTTATTGAAATTGTTGCTCATATCTTATAAAATGTCTCTCTCAAACAACTCCTCGGCTTGAGCCAAAGTTGCGTAAAGGTCATAAATAAATTAAAAATTTCAAAATTGAACTACTCTTGTTAATCAGAAACCAAGAGAAAAAAAATGAATAATTGTTCAAGCTTACAAGAGATACAGACATCATAAAAAATGTCGCCCGAAAGCAGACATTTTTCGGTTTATTCTAAGGAATGCATAAATAATACTAGACAACGTATGCAAACATTAGGGGTTAAATTGGATTGTATGTATAAATGATAAATTTAAGCTCCGAAATTAAAATGGAGGCAACTTCCGATTTTTTTTCTGTACATCAAGCCTCTGTAGGTACAGATAGAATTGAAATTAAAGGGTGAAAAGTATGTGACTGGATCGGGGATCGAATCCGGGACCTTTGGGTTACCGTCCCAATGTGGTACGAACTGCGTCATCCAGTCGACCACACACCTTCCACTCTTGATGTCGATGTTGTCTCTCGAAACCACCAAAGGTCCCGGGTTCGATCCCCCGTCCAGTCAAATATTTTTCACTCTTTAATATCGATAAATTTTAAGCTTTTCCGAAAAATAAAAAAATTGATTTTCTACAATTTCTTATGCATTTCAGCGTTATAAGCTTTTAAATCAAAATCGTATGCCGTTAAGTAGATGTGAGCAGACGAGATCCTAGATAGTGAGGAGAGGGAAAGCAAATTACATTAAACGAAAAATTTAACTATCTTAATGCTCCTGCGTTGCAGCTGGTTTGCGATACTTGACGTTGTTTAAGGACCATTCCGAAATTAACTTGGTTATGATATCAGCATCGTTGACTGGATTTGTGGTGAATATAAAGTCCAGAGAATATAATAACAATGTCAGTTGAGTAAATTTTACAAATTGGAACTTTTCTTCACACATGACTGACTTAAAATCGGGAACTGCAATAGGATAGATACATCACATGGGTATCTTACCTTAATCACGTGTTTGTTACATATTTCGCCGTTTAGAACTTGGTTCACGCAGAGCCATCAATTGACATACTCTTTTGCCAGTATTTGAAGTTTCAAACACCCAATTCCGTTAGAAGTAACAACAAAATTAAAGTTTTCATTTTTCTAAAAACTTAGATGACTCTGCATATGAGCAGCTAATTTTTGTGTATGTTGTATAACGTTATGATCTATTTCAAATGGACTTAATTTTTTTTTTTATTTTCGGAGCACAGTTATTGATAATGTCCCACAAAACGTGAACAAAGCAGTAGATTTGAGCACCTCACTTGTTGCAAACCAATATATCTTCTTAAACAATTCACACACTAATTTTGCTATCAATATAAGAATATCAGTTTAATGTGTGACTGGAAAGAATATCACAACAAGCAAATTGGTGTTAATAAAAAAAATTCACTTTTTTAATAAATACACCGTGTATGCAGAGAGATTTCGTTGTTTCGAAAATATTGCTTAAGAAGAACGGCCAAAATTAAGCTTCAAATAAAAAGACTCACAAAATCTAACCTCTAGTTCAAATACATCAACTCTCATCCAGGTATACTATGTTAATCTACTAGCTTGTTACGTTGTTTAATTACATTAATTATAAATAAATCCATTTTTGCGCTCGGAGGACTCAAATTATAAAAGGCAAAAATGCATTTTTATTTACCTTTTTTTTTCTAGTTCTCGCCTCGGTTAAGAAACTCATTTTTTCACTTCCTCACGAAGGTTTTCGGGCTACGTGTAAGGTACGTTGTAAATTCATTTGTAACTAGCGACAGGAACGGCACCTTGTGAAAACACAAGTTAATCGCGTGTGCAATAAAAAAAAAAAAAAGATACCGAACCTGACTTACCTAACCTCCACATGCGTTTTGTTCACTAATTTTATTAAATTACCTAATGCGT